>BQNB010120008.1:0-13449 GCA_026074375.1 Tanacetum coccineum
ACTAACTATAACTATCGGTACTAAGTATTATCACTAACGGTACTAAGTTAAGAATGTATAATTCCTAACACCTTTGACGTAATAAACCCGTTTGATAGTAATAGTTCCTTGAACCAGATCTCCATAACCAAGAATTGGTGCAATTTGATCATTTCTAAACTTTACTGTTCTCATAAATTTCTCCACAAAATTAGTTAGAAGTTTGAGATTTCTGGTCATGTGCTTTGAGCACCAGAGTCGACGATGAATAGGATTATCTCTATGAGCTGCAAAAGAATTAGAAGACAATGGTGTATTGGACACAGTGGAACACCTAGGAGTATTATGTTCCAAAATATTAGCAGTTCTAGATGCATTTCCTAGAGGCATACTAATGTTTGGGTTAACATTTCCTATTTGAGACTTAGGTTTCCAATTGTATTTGGGTGGTGTATACTTAGGATACCACCAACTGCATGTCTTACCAACTTGATCATATAGCTTCCTAGTTAGGTATCTAGATTTCTTGACAGTGGAGTCTGTTGTAACGGTTTTCTTACTAGATGTTGCAACAGATTGGTTCACATTATGCTTGGGTTCTCTAGTACTAATAGGCACAGCCATTGGTTGTCTAGTCCTAGAATTCAAGCCACTTAAATAGTAGAACACATAAATCATGATTGTCATTCAGCACACATTTTCCACAAGTAACACAGACAAAGTTGACATTCGAGGTCTTAGCATTCAAACTGTCAGTACACGCAGTTATAGACGTTTTATTATTAGAAAAATTAAAATTCCTATGGTGGTCTTCTACATTTTGCTTCTTCCCTTGACTATTGTTAGGCATGACTCTATCTTCCAGTTGATTGCTCTTATGTTGTGGTCTGCTAACACTAGTAGTGGGAATTACTCCTGTAGAGAAAGACACGCGTTTGTTAGTTTTCCTAATTTCTTGAGGCAACTATGGTGTTCTAGTTTGATTAGGCTTTGTGTGCACTTTATACATTCCTGGTGCAATCACGTTCTTTGTTCTTGATATTTGCAATGGCAACACATTCTGAGGCAAATTGCTGCAGTGACTGGTTTTGAAAATCATGGGACACATTTTGTGTGGTAACTGACTTTGACTTTGAATCATCTTTACTTTGCAAGAGAATCTGAAAACAATAGGACTGTTTACCTATAATTGATTGTGCTTTGACTTTTAAAAGGCATTCGGTTGTCGTCGATTAAGCGGTATGATTTTTCCCATCTTTGTTTCCACAGATTTCCTTTTATCTTATCTTTAGTTTCTTCAACTCACTCATTTGCAAAATTCCTTTGTCTTGTAATTGAGTCTTGTAAGTCTTGAATTCAAAAATTCTGTTTCACGTCTCTTTCAGAAATACGTTTGATGATTGTTCTTTGATAGATATGTCATTTTTTTTCTTTTTCTTTGCAATGATGTAAATCACCAAGTTTAAGATTAATCGCATGTTTCTGAAGATGCTTCAAATCTCTTTTGACAATTTTCTTACTTTTTGAAAGCTCTTTTTCAGATGTCACATTTTTCCACAGTTTACCATGTAATTTTTTTTCACTATTTCGATAATTAGTACTTCATCCAGATCAGTGTACACTCCAAGTATTGCATTCATGTGATCAGTAGAGAAATATTCCCTTGAAAGTCGGTCGATTTCATTCAAAAACTGTGTTTTTTTAGTTTCCAGTTGAGATTTGAGAGTGTCTACTTCATGTTCAAGAGAATTAAAGTATCTCAAATCAGCAACCATTTCCTCGTTCAAACACAAGTGAAATTTTTTCAAGTCCGCATTGATTCTTCTAATTTGGGGGCAAAAATTTCCTTTGATTGTGTTTTGAATGAAAGGATCTATGTTACCAAAATATGTTCTTTTAGACGATGGTTTTGTTTGTAACGTTCCACTCCATTAAAAATCGTGTCAACACTCTTTTTAATCTTTGAAAGTTTCTTTAGAGTTTTTACACTTTTGAGCCCGAGGTGTGGACTCATCTATTCGTATTTTCAACAAAGTTGTTTGTTTACGAAAAGACTCTTTGGAAAATTCATTATTAGAAGATGTATGACTCATCTTTGACGTTCTTGGAAAATAGTGTTGTTCAGGCGACTTTTCCCGTTATGGATACGAAAACAATCATAAAAGGTTATTCAAACTGGTCATAATCAAACGTGTTGATTAATCGCTTTTATTTTGATCGAACTTTCTTTGTCAAAGAGAGATGACGGAATCATTTTGTCAGATTCAGGGGCATAACATTAAACGCTAGATTTTCATTTATTAGCTAAAACCTATATCATACAAACAAGGAGTCGCTCTTTTGAAGCTTTCTTGAGAACTCAAGTTTTGCAAAATTGTTTTACATTTACGATTAGCCTATTCATTGTTTTGAACAAATTGCGGTTTTCTTATACAATTCATTCATATATCCTTGACGTTGTTTTCTTATAAGCAATGACTTTATCAAGTTCTGTGTCTTTACGAGTTTTGTAAAGCTTAATCTGAGCATTGTTGTGCTTGTGAATTTGGTGATGGTTTCTGATTGTATGCACATAGCTCCTTTTTCTTATCCGAAAAATTGTTTGATTTATTCATTTATTTGTCGTGTATATGCATTAGATGACTTTTCAAAATCAGTTTGTATGACATTAATTATCCCTTTAGGGGAAAATTTTTTTTTTGCACCACCCCCAAATCAATTTCCACCTGTGACGCATAATTCACATCATTATAAACTTGTCAAGTTTCCGCTTTGGAACTTCTTAAGGTCTTTAAACTTCAACTGCATTAGTCTTAGACAGTTCATTGTTTGCTTCTTTGAAATGGTTATTTAATGATTATAAACTTTTATTTTTAGTTTTGAAATCCTCAATTTAACCTTTCAATTTATCAACTAAAGCTTTGTTTGATGATTCCAAAAATTTATTTTGGTTTTTGCTGTCATTAATTTCACATTTTAGTTTCTGAATTAAAGAAGCAAGCATCAGTTCTTGATCAAAGATTCTATCAGTATCTCCTAGTCATCTTGTGTTCTATCATAATTTATCCAATGAATAATAGTGATATTGGTGTCACCATGTTCTGCTCAGAATATATTTATTTACTATGTTTTCAGGTTGCTAGGATGTTCATTTTCCATGGCAAACACTTTTATAGTTGTCATTATTGTTTTGTACCTTATGGCATTGGTTCTATCATCAAAGATTGGTACAGAAATTTGTCATCTGGATATGGTGTAATCCTCTGAATCTATGCACATTGTACATATAATGTGCTTCGCAATTCCTTTTATTTCCCCCCCCCCCCTCCCCCATGATCATCAGGACTCATAATCAGTTCATCTTTCACATCAGTTGTTCTGCATGCAACATGAACCCAATACTTTCTCTTGTTTGTACAATAACATCTTTTCCTTGTGTTTAAGTTTCATCCTTTACTCGTTTCGGTTTCGACTATTCCTTGATACATGCCACAGATTCTCTTGCCAGTTATAACATGAATCCCAGACTTATGCACAACCGAAGTACCTACATTTTTCCCTCAAGCCACTAGCTACATAACTGCCTTCTGATTATATAACCAGTTCATCGGTGATTTCTTCGGAGAATTGTTTGATTAGTCTACTGTGTTGATGATAGTTTGAAGGTTGTTGTTGGTAGGTTTGTAGATTTTCTGAAACAAGAAGAGAAATTAGCCATGATCAGTTTGCAATTTCTTTGTCCTTTGACATTTCTCATCTTCCGAATAACCGTAGCAGGTTTCTGGATCATAATAGGAGGCAGAAGAGGTAACGTTGGCTTTTCATCTGTTTTGGGTAGATTGTTGTGATCTGGTGGAGGAATATTGAGTGTTTTGAGTAGGATGGTTTTGAGGATGGTAAACTGGTTATTGTTGAGCAACAAGTTGTCAAGTGGGATTAGCCAATAACGTGCTAGTCTTTCAGCTCTTATCTCATTGACTTCATTCTGGTGTTGCTTAAGAATGTCATAAAGTTTGTGATATGAGACAGTCTTTAGCTCTTGTACTTTGCTTAATCAAGTGTAAAACCTTTGTTCATTTGGTTGTAGTTGAAGTAAGAACTGGACATTCACTTGATGATTAGTAACATGACACTGATTTTTGACAAGCTCATTCATCATCTTGTAAAACCGTGAGTAATACGATTCAAGTGATTCACCATCCCGTGATGTGAATTTTCTAAACTCCCAGTATAAATTGGTTTCAAGATCTTGAACATTGATTGATTCACCTTATTTCAACCTTTTAATGGCTTTCCACATTTCACATGCATTCGGACAAGCATCAATTATGGAGTAGATATCGTTATCTATCTCTATGAGAATGATCTGAACTGTCTTCAACTTTTTCGGCATTTAGTTGATTGTGTTGACCCAATAAGGCTCTTGACGGATTCTTTACCTTGTAAGTGTTGTTACCGTGGTGAAGCCACGTGAATAAACAATGGTAGAGACTTTGTTTGTATATCAAAGTGTATGCGGAATCTACACTTCAATACTCTAGAAGTATTAATCAATGAAACAGTACTAAACAATGAACAATGAATAAAACACAAAATGCTTCAATATTATTAATGATAATACGAGTACTCTTGCTTAGTACTAGGGTTTACAACCTTGAAGCTAAATGTTCTTTCTCTAAGATGTATATTTCTCTCTTAAGTATATATAAAACCTTAACCTAGGATCTCCTTTTATACACCACAAGGAGTCCTTTACAAGATAACTACCGAACTTTTAGGATCAATTACAATTATAATCATATACGAATCTTCCTAATATATAAGATATACATTCCATATTTATCTCTTTGCATCCTTATCTCCATTTTCTTTATTGTTAGCTTTTATAAGTCAGCACATTATCCAATCTGCAGTATTAAAAATTGTTCTATCTTAGCAGTATTAACTAACACTGGCAGTACTATGTTTAATTCTGGCATAGGTTTAGTACTAACTCCATTAGTACTGTTAGTTATACCTTGGCAGTATTAACTCTTGATGAAGATTTATTCCCAACAATCCTCCCCTAAACTTGTGATTTAGCCTCTAATCTCAAGTTTCTTCTGGATTAAATCTTCTTGTCTTCTGATGATGATTCTTTCAAACACTTATCTACTTCTTCACTTGTGATCTGATGAACTTCAGTAGTTCATATGCTTGTGTGCTTTCTTGATCAACCTCCAATGTTCTTTACTCAACATCTTTGATTATCATTTTCTTTGACTTAGAGGAGACTTCTTGTCTGTAAGCATATGTTGGCCAATTCCATTTTGCATCAGCTGAAATGTGAACTCCAACTTATATCACATAAACTCCAAGCTTACTCTGATTATACTCATTCTGATTCATCCATATTTCACTCTCCTCGTCAGGCTCAAAAAGTGTATGCAAGTCTCCTCATAACATTAAATCATATCCTTCTGGTTTTAAGGAACTATACCTTTCTTTGATCAGCTTGTATAACTCCACTAATATTCGTGTCTATCAAAATGCATATAACATCTCACTCAAAAATCTTTATAGTTCTTTGAGCTCCATCTCCTCTTGATGATTTTGTAGTACATGAAGTTTCTGACAAAGTGTAGTCTTCCAATCCATATGGATACTCTGTGTAGAGAGGTGAATCAACATCTTCATCAACCTCGTCTCTTGGAACTATATCTAAATAACCTTTTAGATCTTCTTTTTCATCATCTAGTTCCACCTTTTGTCTCTTTGTAGTACTTCTTGTTCTTTTTCTATGAAGAGATTTCTTCCTCTTTCCTGTAGTATCTTTCTCAATTTGTTCTACTTGAAACTCATCAGGCTTCTTCTTTTCCTTATCAATTTACTAAATACATAGGTACATTGTTATGATTGAATCCCAATAACTTTCAAAAATGGCCTTAATCTACATCATAACTCATTCCATCAAAGTCTTTCATCTTGTAATTACTTTAATTCTTCAAGTATACAATCATGTTCTTCCTTGCTTGAGCTTTTGACTTAGGTTTATTCTTCATATCTCAATACCTTTGAATTGAAGGATCATTCCAATCAATATCCTTAGTTGTCATAGGATCAATTGTAACTCTTTCTTCATCCAATGCTAAGAGTTGTCTTGCTATCTCTTCATCTCTTGCTACTTGAGCTCTTTCCTCTTCATCAAACTTTGTGTCTTGTAATATGATAGTTCTTCTAAACCCAGTTCTTCTTGTTCCAAAACTTCTTGGACTTTTTCTCAGTTTCTGGTTCAGTCATGATTTCTTTGCCTTTATCCTTCCTTGCCTCTTTACTCCTCCCCCTGCCATTATACAACTCTTTCCACCCAGTTCTAGTAGTTTCTCGGCACCATTGTACTAATATGTTATAGGTGCCAGTACTAACTGTTTAATACCACTGTACTATCTTCTGTGTCTTTCTTCAACAGTATACTTGATCTTGAACATCTTCATCATCTTGGAGAATAGTAGGTATTAGGTGCTTCATCTATCCTGTAACACCCCCAAAATTGGGTCGCAGCGGAATATGTTTTCGGGAGCGTTACTTCATAGTACATTGCAACGTCTGACGAGAACGACCTCTAAGTGTTGTTTTGAAAAGTATTCTGGATTGTTCTAGCCTCCAATTGACATCATAATAAGCCAAGCATATTATTCACCTTGAGAAAAAATATGCTTAAAAGTGTCAACATTAAAGTTGGTGAGTTAATAGGTTTTTGTACAAATAACTGTAAATCCCAAAAAACTATATATATTGGTTTACTGTGTTCCATGTTTCGCCAATAAAAGAACTGGCAACGCTTAAACCTACGTGTAGTAGGTTTCATTAAAGATTTTATAATCCAATTGTTTCCAAGTATATGTTGTAATGAGCAATTATTCCAATAATGTTTCAAGTAATATATGTAATGAGAACAAGATCCAAAATGTTGCAAGTAATATATTGTAATGTGCACAACTATCTCCAAAAAATGTTTCAAGTATATATTGTAATGAGCACAATATCCCAAAATGTTTCAAGTATATATTGTAATGAGCACAATATAACAAAATGTTTCAAGTATATATTACCACTTTATTCAAGGTAACGTAAAGATTCATATGTGTATAAAACAATGATTACGATTACTCTAAGTTCATGGAAACTACGTAGACTCGTAAGTATGCCACTTTATTCAAGGCACCGTAAGGTTCAGATTCATCAGTATGTACGTGATTGTTGTGCTCCGACAATGTTATAACGTTCGTTAGTTCGATCTCGAACTAGTGATAGCTAATCACCCGAACGGGAGTAGTCAACCCCCAATAGATCTATCTCATAACACTCGCGCTTACCCTCCAGGTAATTAACAGTCCACTCCACTTAAGCTAATCCGTAATCATTCGAGTAAAAGTCAAGTATGTGTTTATGTCCAAAAAGTAAACCAAGTAGTGTATCTCATCGCGAGATATATAAAAGAGTATGTAAATCAATTTGTTATCAACCATATAAATGCATTTGTAAATAAGCATGTTCTCACCCCAAAACTTATATGTAAAACCAGTAAAACATGGGGCTATAAACTCACCTTGAGTGAGCAAATGCCAAGTGTATCACAAATAATGCGTCACGCAAATCGTCGAATGCAACCTATTTAATTTAAGGTCGTATAAGTACTAATCACATTGAGTAATCTCTAAATGCATAAAGTTAATTTAGCTCAATCACCATCTAAATGTTTGAGTGAAAACATATTTATAATTGTAAAACATTTATAAATATCTGAATAATGTAATTATAGTTATTCCTGGTAGGGTATTAGTTACTCTTGGTTGGTGTAGTTAACTCCGTTGTAGTTATAGTTATTACTACTGGTAGTATATTAGTTACTCCTGGTAGTGTTATTACTACTGGTAGTATATTAGTTACTCCTGGTAGTGTTATTACTACTGGTAGTATATTAGTTACTCCTGGTAGTGTTATTACTACTGGTAGTATATTAGTTACTCCTGGTAGTGTTATAGTTTATTTTCTAAGTCTGACCCGACTATAATGACCCACTAAATCACATTTTCATGACTCGGGTTCTAAAGAGAATTTATGCGAAACGATATTTTGAACAACTTTTCTAGTTCTGTCCGAGACCCGAAACTCGACCGGTTTTATTTAAATCATATTTGTTGTCGTAAAACCCGTAAATGTCGTATTTTATTCGTTATAGCTCCGTTTTTAACGATTCTTTCGAGGACATTCTCGTTATTAAAAATCCTATCAATTTATAAGGTTTAAAAAAATATTACTTCTGTCATGAACAGTAACTTTTATAAAAATAGTTTTATAAAAGTATTAATTGTCGTAAACTCGCGAAACTTTTGGGACAGAAAGTTTAGGTGACTTTATTAAGTCTATTTTTAACCTTGTTTTTATATTTTAAACTTTATAACTTTACCAAAAGTGTACAAGTCTTTTACTTCCATTACGACTTTATTTTTGTGTTCATATATTATGACTAAAAGCTCATAAACAATATTAACATGTTATTTATCATACTTTTACTTGGAACATATCAAGTGATCTTTTAAAACCCTAATTTGCATTAACACTTTTTAAGCTTAATTAAGATTGTAAAATACTTATGTATCCATTTATAACTTCATATTACCATCCATACAACATGTGTATAAGCTCATAAAACTATATTTCCAAGAAAAATCCATGTTTACAAGTTAAACATATCCTAATGGTGATTTCACTACATAAACATCACATATGCATATAATCATATAAATGAAAAGTTAAGGGCTTAAGATAACCTTAATGAGATGATGTAGGATGATGACAAATAAGTGTTAAACCCTTGTTTAGACTTTAAACCCAAGATTATAACCAAGAAAACCCTAGTTTCCAAATGAAAACCCTAATCTTGATTTCTTGATTAATACTTGAAAAAGGTAATCCAATGCTTGAAAACACCTTAGAATATCTTAGGATGGATGTGTATAGATGTGTATAGGTTGTATAAAATTTTGTATGGATTTGTGTGGGTGAGTGAGTTGAGCCGTGGCATGAAAGGAGCAAAAAGGGAGAGTGTGTTTGATTTTTACTAAGTGTTTTATGCTTGAATTAAACAAGAGTATATAATAGGATAAGTATTGGTCAAAACTTTCTCAAGAAGGGTCAATGGTCAAAGGGTGTTTGGTCGTGGGGGGCAAAGAGAGCGTTTTAGGGTTTCTTGTTCTTGTCTTTTGGTCAAGGAACAATGGTAAATGTGTTTTAAATGAAAGTTGATGTACATTAACCAAGCTAGTATTTTTGTGCTCCTTGCTCTCAAGTGTTGATGGTATTACGTGGTTAGGAGGGGGGACGGGTTACAAGAAACCTTTTTGCTAAGTTAAACACAAAATCTTGCAAAATATATGCAGTTACTATTGTGTTTTAGAAATAAAAATGTTTCCTTGCAAGTATTGGTGTATTGTTTGATTTTTCTTGTACAAAGTGTAAGATAATATTATCTTGGGTAAATTTAATAAAACTTTAGGTATTGGGTACAATCGTAGGTATTTGTTGAAGCGTAATCATTAACGTGCTTTCCAGTTTTAATGCTTAAACTAATTATCGCGAAACGTATACACTTTACGTATCCGATAAAAATAAAATGAACAACGACCATAATTATTATCAAAATAATTATATAACACATGATTGACGTAAACGTTCGATGGTTTAATGCCCGTTTACATTAAACGCTAATATTTAGCTTACGCGATTTAGCTTAACATTTATGATTTAAAGCAAATGCGTACAATACAAAAGGTACATGGGATTTTAATCGCGTCGTCAATGACCTGTAAATACACAGGTGTTATATTGTCACCTGCAATGTCCCACAACATACACTTTGGGTCTGGAGCCCTGCATACCAACTTCTGATTTCCACATTTTTGTTGTTCTTTCCAGCTTTAGAGGCATTCCCCATTGAAGTGTCCTTGAACTCCACCTCGATAGCCACAAGTAGGTTTCTAGCCTGACCCAATGCCCCTCTGTTTGTTAGGATGTGCATTATTGGCATTGATATCCCACATCCTACGTACTCCTACAGTCACGAGCAAAATGGCCAACTTTGTTGCATTTATGGCATTTTGGAGCACACGGACCGTCGTGGTGATAGTTGCATTTAGCGCATAGGGGTTTAGATCCCCCGTATGGCTTCCTTTCACCAGTCCCTGCAGTATAGGCCCTGCCAGTGTTCTGCCTCTTGTTCTGTTGTTGTTGGTTTTGATTGTTTCGGGAAGTGTTTTCAAACTTCCTTTTGTTCTCAGCCTGTCTTTCAGCAATAGTGATGACTTTCTTATCCATCAGTTCAGTGGCCATTTCAACAGCCTCTTGCATGGTTTTTGGTTTTGATGCTACAATGTTTCCATGGATCATGTCGGGTAATCCGCCGACGTACCTTTCAATCTTGTCAGACTCCTCCGGAAACATCCTAACACACAGCAGTGCTAGTTCCTGGAAACGTTGGTTGTACCCTATCACATCAGTACCCTTCACTTTTAAATTCCACAATTCAGCCTCGAGCTTTTTCATCTCGTTCATTGGACAATACTTGTCAGTCATCTTCTTCCTCAGATCGGCCCAAGTCATTGCATATGCAACATCATGACTGACAGTCATAACATGGGAATTCCAGCATGTTAGAGCACCTGCTAGAAGAGTACAAGTGGAAATTTTAACCTAATTTTCCATAGGGCAATTGCTTATGCGGAAAACAGTCTCCATCCTTTCGAACCATTGAATTAACTCAACAACTCCCTCAGTGCCTTTGAAATATAGAGGTTTGCACTTCATAAAGTCTTGGTAAGTGCATTCTCGAACAATGCGTTCAGTCCTTCTGCCACCTATTCCCGAAGTGTGGCTGTCATCGCCATTCCTGTTTACATCTCGTGCTGCCAAAGCGGCAGTGATACGTTGGTCAATCATTGCCTGAAGTTGGGCATTAGTGACCGATGTGGTGGTGGTTACTGTTGGGGCTGGGGTTGTTGTGACCGGTGTTGACCTTGTGGCTCGTTTTGGTGCCATTTTCTTCAATCACAAGAAAATACAATACCCGTTAGATTTCATAAAATCATAACCATGACAGGACATATACATGATAAATAAAGTGAGATCACATCACACAGTGAAATATACAACTGAATTGTAATCAATAATGATATAACCAAATCGACATTCATTCATAAACAAATTCGATTACAAACGTGACATAATACAACCATTCTTTATATAAATTGGAAAACATACATGAATGGTCCAGATACAAAATGATCATAACGTTTAGGTTACAAAATAAACATAACAACCTAAAGCCTTACTAGTCGGGATTAAACCCGTAATACTTAGTAGGCTATATACAAAATGACTAGCCATAACATGATCTAATCTATGAACTGCTACCAGCCTCCTCTGACAGCTCTAGGTGTGCAGGACCTCCAGCGGGTCCCTGCTGTCCCTGTAGTACGGTAACCTGTCCCTGTAGTGTTGTGACCTGTCCCTGTAATGCTACCACCTGTCCCTGTAGGGCTGTCACCTGCCCCTGCAAGGTGGTCACCTGTCCCAGTAGTGGAGTCACCTCTTTCTGTAGAGACTGCATAACTATCAATGTCTGTATAAGCTGCTACTGTCGGGTACGATCAGCTGTCCTCAACTCTTCTATCTCTGCAGACCTCCTATGGTATGCCTTCAGCATCTTTGAAGTCACAGCCTGTCTCCTGCGATCAGCATCATGCAACTCTCTGATCTCTGATCTCTGACATCTGACCCAGTACGGTAGTGCGCACTGACATAACCTCTCCGCGGGCAAGATCACTCGCATCCATCGATCGCCTCCAAGCCTCTCGGGACAATCTAGCCTCTGTCTCCATCTGATGACGTGTATATGCATGTGCTCGCCTATCTTTAAACAACATATTGAGCCAACCAGCCAATAATTGTCTCTGACTCTACTCATCGTCTAACCTCGTATAAACCTCATCCGTGTCCTGCCTAACCCTAGTCTCAAATGCTGTCATATGTCGACCCAACTCCGTGTCAGTACTAACTGGTGCCCCCTGAAGGGTCTCAACTATCTTGTCCTATGAGTCGGTGATCCCATATCCAATCTCTCTCTCTGGATCACGCCTGATCTCCCTATCCATAGTAGCTACAAAGCCATAGTCTGCTCTAAGACCTCTAGCCGGTCTAGCAGCAGCAGCAGCAGATGAGCTCTCTCCTGCCTCATATCCTGGACCAAGAGTGATACCTACCTCTTTTGAGGTGGTAAAGTAACCTCGGGTCTGTCCTCCCTACGAGTAGCAGAGGGTAGTAGCAATGGTGGTGATGAAGTAGGAACTGATATGGGCAAGGGTGGTGGTATCCCCAATGATGGTGCATCTGGTCTAGTGGGGGAGAGTATGAAGGGTGGTGGTAATGGTAGAGAATAGGAAGTAGATGTGGCCTTAGCTCTCATCCGGATCATAGCAGCTCGATAGCCCAATGAACGAATGGGGCTAGGAGGTGGTGTTGGTGATATCATAGGTGAGGGTGGTGATAGTGGTAGTGACGGAAAAGGTATCTGGGGAAGTGGTGAAGACCATGGGGAGAGTGGTGATGATGGTAGGGTAGATATAGCGAGAAGTTTGGCAACCTCTGCATCAGACCATAATGGTGTAGGTACTGGAGCTGGAATAGAAATCCTAGCTGTCACACGATATGCAAGGTGTGGTGGTGGTGTGGCCGCAGACTCATCAGTCTCGAACGGCTCTGTCTCCTCCGCAGATGGGGCCTGATCAGTAGCTGGTAAAGCAACAACTACAGAGTCGGTAGGAGCTAGGTGCTCCTCCTCCTCCTCATCATCATCGGCCTCGATGTCCATGTCATCATCCTCATCATCCTTTGATGACCCCTCCTCGTCATCTCCGTTATCTCCTCCATCAGCAGGATAATCAACAGGATCCTCCTCAGGATCGGACTCCGAGACATAGTCAGGTGACTGAGTAGTGGGTGAGGCATCCTTAGCACCTGGCTGATCCTCAGCAATAATCTCATCATCAGTATGCTCTGGGCCTGGAACATAGTCTGGCGAAGGTGGTGCCTGCTTTGGCTCCTCAGGGCCAGGCACGTAATCTGGAGAGGGTGGGGCCTGAAGAGCGGCCTCCCCGTATGGGTCCTCGAGCATCTCAGGCAGCTTAAGATACTCGTGATCATCGGCTCTTGGTGATCCTATGTCTGATAAATCCTCAAATAGGCTGGAAACCTCCGTGTATGTAATCCTTGATTCATCTGAATCTGACATGACTGAATCTGAAAATTCAAAATAGCTTATATTAGTATTTAATATAATACTCTTATAGTAATATACATTTATATCATAAAATGTATATCAAATATGAATGCATCTGGTCCAACCAACTAATGCAACAAATAGTGTATGCATGA
>BQNB010120009.1:0-16042 GCA_026074375.1 Tanacetum coccineum
TCTATAACTTTGGTCCTTTAACTTCATTTCATCCAAAAGGGCCCTTGATCTTTGAAAACTTGACATTATTGATCCTTTGACTTTCATTGGCTTTCTTTTCTTGCTGTATCGGGCTGATCCGGCTTTTGATTGTCTTCATTCTTCACTCTTGTCTTGTCTTTTTCGTTTCTTTGTCGGTTTTGACTGATTTTGCTCACTTTTGTCTTTATTATCCTTTCCTGCACAATAGACACAAAAGCACACATTTTTCTATCCTTTTGGCATTTTCTTGGCTTTTATTTGGCAAAATCCCGGGTATTTAATATATACAATTAAGCATTTATCATAAGGGTTCTTTGTAGGATACTCTACCAATAGCAAAGCATTCAGGATATTCAACAGTAGAACTAGGATAGTAGATGAGAACCTGCATGTCAAGTTTAGTGAAGAAACACCTAATATTGCAGGAAATGGACCTAATTGGCTTTTTAATATAGATGCTCTAACAAAATCTATGAATTATAAGCCAGTTGTTGCAGGAAATCAATCTAATGGTATTACAAGTACAAAAGCATATGAAAATGCAGGATCCACCATTCTCTTCTAGTTCAAAGGATTCTCCTGATGCTAGATTCAAACCATCAGGGGAGGAGGAAAAGAAGGATGATGAACATTTATATAATGAAGATAGTGAGGTGTCAAATACAGAGGAGCCAAGAGTTAATCAAAAGCAGGATGAAAGTGTTAACAGTACTAACAATATTAATACTGTTAGTTCAACTATTAATATTGCTATCATAGAAGATAATATTGTTGATGAGAATATAGTCTATAGATGTGTTGATGATCCAAATATGCCTAATTTAGAAGAAATTGTCTATTCAGATGATGATGAAGATGTTGATGCAGAGGCTGACATGACTAATTTGGATACACATATCCTTGTCAGTCCTACTCCAACTACCAGAATTCACAAGGATCATCCACTTGAACAAATCATTGGAGATATACATTCAGCACCTCAAACCAGAAGAATGACAAAGAGTGTGACTGACCATGGTATGTTTAGTTCAGTGCAACAGAGGATCAACCATAAAGATTTTTAGAATTGTCTGTTTGCTTGTTTTCTATCACAAGTAGAACCCAAGAAGGTAATTCAAGCTTTGACAGATCCAAGCTGGATAAAAGCAATGCAAGATGAGCTTCTACAGTTTAAACTGCAGAAGGTTTGGACTTTAGTTGATTTACCATATGGCAAGAGGGCCATTGGAACAAAATGGATCTACAAAAACAAGAAAGATGAAAGAGGTATTGTGGTTAGAAACAAGGCAAGGCTGGTTGCACAGGGTTACACTCAAGAAGAGGGAATATATTATGATGAGGTTTTTGCTCCAGTTGCTAGGATTGAAGCAATTAGGCTATTCTTAGCCTATGCCTCATTCAAAGACTTTGTTGTGTATCAGATGGATGTGAAGAGTGCATTTCTGCATGGCAAGATTAAAGAGGAAATCTATGTCTGTCAACCTCCAGGGTTTGAAGATCCAGAGTTCCCTGACATAGTTTATAAGGTAGAAAAGGCACTACATGGTCTACATCAAGCTCCTAGAGCTTAGTATGAGACTTTATCTACCTATTTATTAGACAATGGATTTCAGAGAGGTCAGATAGATAAGAATTTGTTCATCAAAAGAGTCAAAGGTGATATTCTACTAGTTCAAGTATATGTAGATGATATCATTTTTGGATCTGCTAAGAAGAGTTTATGCACTGAGTTTGAGAAATTAATGCATACGAAGTTCCAGATGAGCTCTATGGGTGAGCTTACTTTCTTCTTAGGACTGCAAGTGACTCAGAAAGATGATGGGATTTTCATTAGTCAAGACAAGTATGTGGATGAAATCTTGAAGAAGTTTGGTTTTTCAACTGTGAAGACAGCAAGTACACCTATGGAGACTTCAAAGCCATTGCTCAAGGATGCAGAAGCTGAAGATGCTGATGTTCACTTATATAGATCAATGATTGGATCATTAATGTATTTAACATCTTCAAGGCCTGATATAATGTTTGATGTATGTGCTTGTGCAAGATTCCAAGTCACACCTAAAGTTTCACATCTTCATGCTATGAAAAGAATCTTTAGATACTTGAAAGGTCAACCTAAATTAGGCCTTTGGTATCCTAAAGACTCACCATTTGATTTGGAAGCTTATACTGACAGTGACTATGCTGGTGCTAGTCTAGACAGGAAATCCACAACAGGAGGTTGTTAACTTCTTGGGAGAAGATTGATTTCATGGCAATGCAAGAAGCAAACTATAGTTGCCAACTCTACTACTAAAGCAGAGTATGTAGCTGCATCTAGTTGCTATGGACAAGTACTTTGGATTAAAATCAATTGCTTGATTATGGATACAACTTTATGAACACAAGATTTTCATTGACATGAAAGCACAATCTGCATAGTTAAGAATCTAGTGTTTCACTCAAAGACTAAGCACATTGAGATTAGACATCACTTCATCATGGATTCATATGAAAAGAGATTAATACAAGCAATCAAGATTCACACTGATCACAATGTTGCAGATTTACTCACAAAAGCATTTGATGTTAGTCGTTTTCAATTTTTGACTGCTAGCATTGGAATGCTTAATCTCTAAAGTGTTGTTTGGATAGATTGATGATTGGAATGGGTTGGAAATGCTAAGGATGAAATTGGGGTTAAAACTTGTAACTCAAAAAGTTAATGTTGTTGGGCATTACTTAGTACTGCTAGGCAAAAAGTTAATACTGTTGGGCTAAGATAGTGCTGCCAGGCAAAAGTTAATGCTGTCAGGCTACTTACTACTGCTAGGTTACTGATTCGTTGATAGTATACACTTAAATACACAAGTAAGAATCAATGATAAAAGATTCCGGAAGAGATATTCCCGGGTCCAATCACTGTTCCATCATTATCTTAACCCAAAAAGACTCAAAAACCTAGGAAAGCCAAAAGGACCACTGAGATATCTCAGTCTAGTGGACCTATTCCCCTTGTAACAGATGAGACTGTCATTAAAGGAGTGGAAAGACAGAATGGAAAGGGCTGCCACTACTACTTCTAGCTTAGAAGCAAAACAGACAGTGGCAACCATACATAAGGACCCAATCCATGGCAACACTTAATGAGTCCCTTCCTCAGGGAACTGGCTCAAGTAGTGGTCCTAGGTGCCAAGATACCATATTGGGGGGTGCAGAAGCTCAAATTAGGTTTGAGGCTGCATCTAAATAGTCTAATGATCTACCTCTCTCAAGAGTTAACACACTTGGAAGTGGGGAGGACAACATGAAACTAAAGGAATTGATGAAACTTTATACAAAACTGCCTGAAAGGGCTCTTGATTTAGCATAACAAAAATAGAAAAAGTAACTTTAATGTAGGGCTATACAGAAATGAGAGATATAGTGAGCTGAAAAACAGAAAGCGAGCTATGTTAGTATAAAAACAGATAGAGTGAATTGGTGAGAAAAAGAAATGAGAGATATTGTGAGATTAAAAATAGAAAGAGAGAGCTTGTAAGAATCAAAATTGATGATGGAAATGCTTTTTGGAATGAAATTGAAGTTAATACTAGTGACTCAAAGTTAATGTTGCTACGTATAAACTACTACTCTACTTACTGCCAGTATTAGATTACTGCTGCCAGGCAAACTTGACTACGCGGGTTAGTAATACATTAAAATGGCTTAACTTAATGCCACCATTTAAGTTATGTTGTTGAGGGTAATTTCCATAAATAACAGTCAATTAAGGGTTTCAATTACTCATTTGTTTGATTTTACACTTTGCTATACTCTCTAATCATAAACCCTAACTCAATTTCATCTTTAATCATCAAAACTCATCACAATGTCAACCTCAAAGTTTGCTGAAACTCACAATTTGGTTGCGTTTTTGGAGAAACCCAAAGAAAGTAATGGGTTTGAAGGCATTATTGATTTTCTGAATGCAAGTTCTATCAAATATGCGTTAACGGTTAATCCTATAGTATATGAATCATGCATTAAACAGTTCTGGGCATTTGCTAAGGCTAAGACAGTTAATAAGGACCGTTAGATACAAGCCCTAGTAGATAAGAAGAAGGTGATCATCACTGAGAAAAGTGTAAGAAGTGATCTTATGTTAGAAGATGCTGAAGGGGCTGAATGTCTGCCAAATGATGTAATTTTTGAACAGCTGGCACTCATAGGGTATGAAAATCTTACACAAAAGCTTACATTCTATAAAGGTTATTTTTCATCCAAATTGAAATTTCTTATCCATACAATTCTGCAATGCCTTAGTGCTAAGACTAGAGCTTGGAATGAATTTAGTAGCACTATGACATATGCTGTCATCTGTCTTGATACAAACCAAAAATTTAACTTTTGCAAGTACATTTTTGATAATATGATGAAGAACTTGGAGGGTGGGGTTAAATTTCTTATGTATCCAAGGTTTGTGCAAGTGTTCCTGGACAAACAAGTTGAAGGAATGTCCAAACATAAAGGGATTTATGTTACACCTTCCCATACAAAGAAGATTTTTGCTAATATGAAGAGGGAAGGAAAAGGTTTCTCTGGGAGAATCACCCCTCTATTTCAAACTATGATGGTTCAAGCTCCAGAAGACATGGGTGAAGATTTAACTGCTCCTACTGATTCCCATTCTACACCCATTATTACTCAACCATCATCATCTAAGCCTCAAAAGAAAAAGTCTAGAAGGAAACAGAGGAAGGACAGTGGTCCTACAGAGCCTATCCCTGATGAGGCTACTAATGAGGAACCTATATCTACCCCTTCCTGTGATCCACCTCAAAGTGGTGAGGATAGATTGCAACTTACTGAATTGATGAGTTTATGTACCAAACTACAAAAGCAGGTTCTTGATTTGGAGGAAGCAAAGACTGCTCAAGCAAAGGAGATTGCTAGTTTAAAGAAGAGAGTTAAGCAGTTGGAAAAGAGAAGGAAGTCAAGAACTTTAGGGCTTAAAAGGTTAAGGAAGGTTGGTTCAGCTAGCAGGGTAGAATCCTCTAATGATGTTATTTTTGGTGCTCAGGAGGATGCATCCAAACAGGGGAGGAAAATAGCTGATCTTGATGCTGATGAAGAGGTGACCTTAATTGATGAGACTCAAGAAAGAAACGATGAAGACTTGATGTTTGATACTGATGATCTTAATGGTGATGAGGATGATTTGAAAGACCTATAGTTAATTGCTGGCTGCTAAGACTACAAAGCTCATTTTCCCATTAGTGTTTCTGATCCAGTAACTACTGCTGGTGAAGTGTTACTACTCTAGCCTATGCTAGACAACAACGTTGATATGATTGACTCTGGCTCAGACCTTGATAGAGATCAAAGCAGCTAAACCAAAGGTTGTTACAACTGCTGCCACAACAATTACTACTGCTGTTGCCAGCACAAGACCAAAGGCAAAAGGAATTGTCTTTCATGATCAGGAGGAGCAAGCACCTGTATTTACACCAATAGTTTCTTCTTCACAAGCATCACAACTTCCAACAAGCAAAAGACAAAGGCAAGGCAAAAATGGTCAAGTCACTGAAAATCCATTAAAGAAGAAATATCAAATTGCACTTGATGAAGAATTGGCACTCAGATTGCATGCTGAAGAACAAGCAGAGTTGGAAAGAATGCAAAAAAGAAAGAGTTGCACAAGAAGAAGCTAGCAGAGAAGCAATTATTGAAGAACTAGATAGCATTCAAGCTATGATTGAGGCTGATGAGCAATTAGCTGCAAGACTCCAGCTGAAGAACAAGAACAATTCTTTAATGAGCGAAAAGCAAGAATGTTAGTGGAGATCATAGTTAAAAGAAAAAAGTTCTTTGGGCAAAGCGACTGAAGCAATAAAGCAAAAGAAAGAAATAAATCCACCTAACAAAACTCAGATAGGAATAGAATGTGTACCATACCTGAAGAATATGGGTGGATACATAAGCATACTCAAAGTGACAGGAAGGAGTTATGAAGAAATTCAGAAACTCTTTGACATAACATACAAATAGGTAAATTCATTTGTTCCTATAGATTCAGAGGTTGGTGAAAAAGTCAGTGTGACAAGAAATGCAGAAGGTTCTAAAAAGACAGAGATGAGGCTTGAATCTGAACAATCAAAGAAGGCAGAAGATAGATGCGCATGTAGAAGCTAATAAAGATGATGATCATGTAGAAGCTGAAAAAGATGATGATCAAGAGGAGGCAAAGATGAAAAGGCATATTAAGATAGTTAAACACAGATATGAGTAGAAATTGATGCTAAAACCTCTACCACCAACCTCCATTAATTGTTGTATACAAGATTAGTTAAAGAAGGAAAGTTTTGGAACTTTTAATTGATAGAGCAGAGTAGAAGTTCATAAAAGATATTATCAACGATTAAGATTCTTCATTAAAATAATAGAGAAGACTTGGAACCCTATGGAAAGTTGGTTTAAGGCTAAACATGGAATACAAGCCAAAGAGGATTATGAAAGAAGTGTTATGGGTGTGGTCTGAATAGTAATGTTTGACACTTACCATAAAAAGTGAAGTATGGAAAAATCTACAAGGATACAAGGTGACTATTTGGAAGCTGTTTGATACATGTGGAGTGCATTTGTGAGGTTTAAAAATATACATATCTTTATGTTGGTTGAGAAAAGACGACAAAACCCCCTACAAACCAATAACAATCACAAACAATGCTAAAACAAAAAGCTTCAAGCTGACCATTTGAATGAGATGTGTTATCAACTACTCAAGCTCATGAAAAAGCAGGAAAAGGGTCAATAAAGTGTTTGAATGCATTCTCCTGGTGATGGTGAAGACTTTTAATGAAGAAACTTGAGATTCAGAAGAAGAACATCAAGTTTAGGGGAGGATTGTTAGGATTAAAAGACTTTAAGATATTCTTAGAGTTACCGCTGCTCGGGTATATATTAGTGCTGTCAAGCATAACTTAGTACTGTTGGTAATACAAATGAAAATTATGCTAAGTAGTTAGTACTGGTGGTATAAAAGTTACTAATGCTAGTTACTACTGTTAATATATATTAGTACTGTTAGTATAAAGTTACTACTGCTGGTAGAAGTTAAGACTGCTCAGAGATGAAGACTAAAAATATACTAAGTAGTTACTACTGCTAGTACAAAAGTTAGTACTGCTAGAGTAAACTTCTAAGTAGTTAATACTGCTTGTGCTCAGTTACAACTACTGAGTGATTACTACTGCTAGAAGGAATATGTTGACAGAGATGAGATCAAAGACTTATCAGAGAAGAGATAAAGATTGATTGGAGAACAAGAATACTTACGAAGATAAGTATTAGTTATTTGTAAAGAAGAGAGTATAACTATTGTGTTTAAGAGATTATGTTGGCTTAGAGAAAAGATCCAGATAACTTAAGGAAAGGTATTATAAGCCTTGTAGGACTCCTTGGTGTATAAAAAAAAGGTCATAGGGCCTATTGTTAGACACATCTTTTGATATTCAACTATCTTCAATGTTTTTAAACTCAAACATAATAAGAGTGTTCTTTTATGATTGAGCTGAAAGTTTGATAAACTATTGTTTATTAATCTTGTACTTTATTGTTTTCATTAGAATCTTCTTAGTATCTACAGACTAGATTCCGCATAAGTCCTTTGATAAATTCAAAAATCAAAGTTTCTACCATAGTTGTCTTGAATGTTATTCAAATACAACTAAGCCTTTTACAAGCAAACAAGATCAAATTAAAGTGGATCGAACATGTTTTTAACTTGGACTATAACCGATTTCAAACCATTTGCATCATAATCAAGGGTTTTCCCACAGACAACATACACTAGTTTTGGCAATTAGTTGGTTAGAAACTAGATGCATTCATGATTGATATACGTGTTTATATAATAAATATTTACTATATTACATAAGAGATCTATATATTAATACTTATATAAGCTATTTTTTATTGTCCAGATTTTGTCATGTCGAAAATTTAGATTCAGAAGAGCATCCCACGGTCACACAAGCACATTGATATTCAGTGACGACTATGAGGAGCCATCCAGACGCAGCACTTCCGGGAGTTTGTGTGGCTATAAGAATATGAAGGACACCCGTTAGGCAACCCACCATCTCTTGACTATGTGCCCGGACCTGAGCACCCACCATCTCCTGATTACCTACCCGGTCCTGAGCACCCACCTTCACATGTCTATGTACCATATGTTTTGGAGCCTGTATACCCAAAGTTTATGCCACCTGAGGATGATGTGTTTCCAGCTGTGGAGCAGCCACTACTTAGTCTGAGCTGTCTCACCCACCTGCAGAATTTAGCTGGGTCTTATATTACTAGAGTTCGATCCTAAGGAGGATCCCAGAGGAGGATGATGAGGATTCGGAGGAGGATCCAGCTGATTATCCCGCTGACAAAGATGAGGAGGAAGAGGAGGAGGAGTCCTCCAAAGATGATGTTGATGACGAGGAGGAGGAGGAGGACGAGGATGAGGAGGAGCAGGAGCACCTAGCTTCGGCCGACTTTATCTTACCACCAAGCTTATCGTACCACTGCTAGGATGTCTACCATTTCCGTCTGAGGCAGAGGTTGACAGACTACTTGTCCATACCTACTTTGTGCCACCAATCACCACATACATCATACTCATCACCACAACCAGACAGATAACCATCTCCACCACAACCAGTATCATCACCATACCTATGTCACCTTCCACCACTACTTGCTAGTCCCTACTCATCCATTAGGGCAACAGAGTGTGATGCTACCGCGTTGCTGAAGCCGATCATCCATCTACTTCCCATCTCACTACTTACTAGTAACGCCAACCACCTATTATACTCCATACGTACCTAAGCATCTATGGTCATGATGAAGATGTTGGCACCATCCACTTACATCAAAGGCACCATCGATCAGTGACACCACACCATCAGGACAACCACCCTTTTACCTATAGTCCATTTACCTACATCGATCACCACCTTGCTTCTAGCTTCTCTGCCCCTTTACGACTGTAAGCGGAATGTTCTTGAGGTTACGTTACCAACCCAAAGAGGTTGTGTGCAAATGCTACCCACTCCCTTCCTAGATATGAGACCTGGGGAGAGTCTCTATGCTCTGCTCCCTACTGCTGATGCCCTATCTAAGGGATTTAGAGGGCAATTATGGTTTTGGTTGCACTCCTGGATGCTGAGTATTAGTCATACCTAGATAGAGAGGTTGGTTAAGGGTTTAACAAAACACCTGGGGCTTGGGAATGGAATGATTAATGAAGGCCATGCAGAAGATACACCGACCACCGTTAGAGGGGTCAACCAGAGAGTGCCGGACCTTGTCACATACAGGATATGGTCAGAGAACAAGAATGAATTTTAAGGGAGACTTGATGATGCATAAGAGGTACAATCATTGATGAGCGGAGTCAGCTTAACTTGCTTACATAATGAATAAGGGTGCTCCTAAGGCTCGCACGCTGAGACTTATGGAGAGTGAGGCCAGAGCTTCTCGTGAGGCTTGGGTACAGTGGATGGATGCCATGATACGGCATGCTCTGAGGTAGCTACTACAGGACTACTGTTTGATAGCACAGCTGACTGAACTCTTAATAGCGTAAAATATTGTAAATCGCTTGAAGGAATAACTTTTTATTGGAAAAATAACGGCAAATTTGCAAGTGCTTGCGGTACATCCGCCCCATGTTATGCGATTTCGTCCCGAAATCAAGACGTCGTAGTAGATTGTGAATTTGCGAATAAGTGAGGATATTTGCTCTTAAACTGGTTCTCACGTTCCCACGTGTATTCTGGACCTCTACGTGCATTCCAACGAACTTTAACGATGGGTATACAGCTTCGTTTGAGTTGCTTGACCTCACGGTCCATTATCTCTACGGGTTCTTCAACGAAGTTGAGTTTGTCGTCGAGTTGGATTTCCTCCAGAGGAATAACGAGTGTGTCATCGGACAAACATTTCTTTAAGTTGCAGACGTGGAACACATTGTGTACTCGACTAAGTTCTTGAGGTAATTCCAAACGGTAAGTGATGTTGAGTTTTATATACACTAATAAAATATACGATATAATACCACAAGAGCAATTAAGAAAAATTCCCTAAGGAAATTTCACTCTTAAAAGATATATATAATATATAATACGTATATTTAACCGGGAAGTATGATCACCCGGGTCGTTTCCCCAACGACTTGTGAAATTGAAACCACGTTTTAATTCGGATTATGATTTGAATGAGAGAAAAGATATTTTTTGAGTATCTATAACTACTAAATAAAAGCAACAATTAAAATAATCAATTAAAAGCACTTAAACACTTAAACAAATTAACAAGAGCAATTAAAAGCGATAAATAAGCAAATACACTAAAATTAACTCCTAAAAATGTAAACTAAATTTCTAAACCTAAATTAGGACAAAATAAAATTTTAAGAAAAAGAAAAACATTTTTTTGATTATTTTTGAATTTATTATGAATTAAAAACTAATTTAATCTAATTAAATTCTAAAAAATAGCAAATTAAGTCCTAAAAATTGAGAAAAATGATTTTTAAACTTAGAAAAGTCTAAAGTAACTTAAGAATTCAGAAAACTATTTTTAACTATTTTTAAAATTAAAATCCTATTTTTAAACTTAAAATTAAAAGCTCAAAAATGAAAATTAAAATCTAAAAGTGGTGAAAATGATTTTTCTTAATGTAAACCTAAAGCATTTTTTTATAAAACTAAAAACTATTTTTTTTTATTTTTCTGAAACTTTTTATATTTTTAATGAATTTCCGAAAGTTAAATCCTTAGAAAAATGATTAAAAATAATATACTAAATGGAAAAATGTGAAAAATTCAGGGAAAATCCTAAATGCAACAAAGATCAAAGGAAAAATAAAAGAAAACTCACAGCTTAACAAATAAGCCGGGAAAAAGCTTATATAAGCTACGGCTTATAATAAAAAGCTTGAAAGGAAAATGTCTATAAGTATTAAATGTGGGGAAAGGTGAATGGATGAGCTATTGAAGCAAATGGTAAGACGTATGGCTTGTGTGAGGGAGGTCGTGGGTTCTAGTCTGGCAACACACCCCTTTTTGCAATTTTTTATTTTTTGCTTTTTATAAAAAACTGAAAATTGAAATTTAAAGAAGACTAATTTTTAAGCAACTTTAAAACTGAACTTTTGGTCTGAAAATGAAAAAATAAGCTCTGAAACAGCTTATGAATAAGCTGTCTACAGAAACTAAGGATTTGAGCTTTAAAAAACTTTGTTGACACTTAAAAGCTTGCACAAGCTTAAATATAAGCTCGTTTTCAAAACCAAAAGAAGTTCTAGAAAGCTAATGAAGTCTACAAGCTAAAAATGACAAGCTCTTTGAGCTGAAAACACATTAAGATATCTAAATCTATGATTAAAAATAGCAACCTCAGGTAAAAGTACTAGATACTTGGAAAACTAAACAAGCTATAATCTACAATAAGCTAAGACTTGAAGAGAGCTTTTGAAAACTAGACTAACAACTAATAAGCTATAAATTAAAAACATAAAACTAAGCCCTATAAGCTAAAAATCTAGATTTAGAACCTACAATCTCCTTACTATTGTTTTTAGCTTTTTGAGATAATTAATGACTTCTTTAAGCTAAATGTACCTAGGTAAATAAGCTAGTAAATGAAAACTAAAGCTTGATCTATCTAAAGCTATATCTAAACTAAGAGCAAACTTAATTTTAAAACCTAAACCTAAGTTTCCTAGTTAAAATGGATTATAATAATGACAGCAGTGGTAAGTTACCACTACTGATGTAAATGGCAAAACCAAACACAAATGCAGGTACCTAATGAGGTTAACCCTGCACCTAACACTCTTTTTGAGTGTGTTGAAACTCAAAACAAGCAAGAACCAAGCCTTGTATGGTTTGGTTCAAAATTTCACAAGTGAAATCACTATGAAAATTCCCCTGGTGCTGAGATAGATTTAATAAGCCATAACTTTTTTTTAAAACGAAAACTAACTTCTAAAATTTCTTTTTCTATTGGTTTAAAATGATAATACAACTAACTCAAACAAATTTCACAGGTCATTTTGACTTTTGATGGTCAAATAAGCCTTATGCCAAACACTCCTTAAACTACTTGACAGATTTGATTAAGCAACTAAAATGATAATCTAATGAATAAGACCTAAATACCAGATATCATAAAGCTTATATTACCCCTAATAAGCATAAATCAACAACTGATTAAGCTAAGTTTTAAGATCTACAACTATGCTACTATATTTTTGGATTTTATGGTTTTTATGGACAAGTTATGAAATACTAAATTCTAAAACACTTAAGCTAAAAACAGATAAACAAACACATTTAATAAGCTAGGAATAAGGTAAATAAGCACTAATAAGCAAATAGATTAAGCTATTAAACAAATCTACACTAATAAGCAATATTTAAGCTAAAATTAAAGGACAAGGAAGTAAATAGAAAACTTACAGGATGCTTCAGCTTAACAGAAGCTATTAGGCTCTTTAGAGCTTATTCAACAGCTTTGGCTTATTAGAAATAAGCCAGAAATAGTCCTTGAGAGCACTTCCCTTTTTGGCTCTCCTTCCATAAGCATTTAATCCAATAGCAAAGTAATTAGCTGATTTTAAAGTTTAAAGTAGATTAAAACTTTTATAAGCTCAAATCCAAGCTTATAGACTTGGATGATCTAAAATGAGCTTATTGTGAGCTTATGAAACATTAACTTGATAATAGAAGCTAAAAAGAGAAAGAAACTTTTTCATTAACTAAATTTGATTACATTAAGTGAAATTAGGATACAATACTTGAAAACGGAAATGGACAATTACATTAAGCTAAATTAAGCTAAAATTCACTAAATTATCTAAAACTAGACTAGGAAAAGAAGAATGTATCTGTGTGTGTGAGAGTGAGCCTTTTTATAGCCTCTTAGAGAAGCTTCCAGACCTTGCTTGCTACCCACGCTCCTTTCAATCTCAGCCAATCATTCCATCAATCATTTGAGAGTCAATAGTAGCCCTTGGATCACAAATGAACTCACACGGATTGCCAGCTTGGCAATCCGTGATAGAGACATATGTACTTCTTTTGTGAGAGCTATTAGTGCAAAACCCTGCTTCTCTTGTGCTTATTTGAGTCCATGGAGCCAATGAAAGTGCTTGATTTGACATAATTAACCCTGCCATTTTGCTGTTGATCACTTGAATTGTCGTCCTTGACCCTCAATTAAGAAAAGCCCTATGATTTGACCATGGGTAAATGAGGTAGGGGACGATGAATAGTAAAAGTCTTCGCGCCCTTTTTATAACTGAAATGGGGTAATTCGTTTTAAACTTTGGGAAAATGGCAAACTTGGTCCTTGTGTTTGGTTTATAAAAGTGTAGGGTAAAAGGTCTTTGGAAAATGGCAACATTGGTCCTTGTGGTTTTATAAAAAGGGAGTTAGGCTAGGGTTTGGGCTTTGTTGTGGGCTTTTGATCCGGGTATGGTTTTTAAAGGTTTAAGGCCTATATAAGGTTTAAGGGACCTTTTGTGTAACTTTGGAAACTTAAGGGACTCAAATGGTAATTGTGGGTTTTTGTCTTTTTGTGGTTGACTTTTGTTGACTGAGAATTGACCAAGAGTTGACCACAGCTTTGACTTTTTGACTTTTCCTGCTTTTGGCTTTGCATCTCTGGCTTCTTTTGTGCTCTTCCGTTCCTCGTGTCCGTGTTTGCCCGTTTTTTACGGATTTCTTATGATTTTTGATATATCCGTACATGCACACACAAAACACAAAAACAAGCATATCTTTGCCATTTTTAGTCTGTTTTTGGTCATTTAGGGTCATTTTTTGTGTTAACGGATATGTGTATTTTACACTTATCAATTGCGCAGCCTGTTCGTCTATTGCAATGTCTTTCCCTTTTCCTTCAACTACTGGGAGGCTTCGGGTGACACCCGAGGTAGGTTCATGAATAGCCACTCCACCGACGGGTGCCTAAAACGATTCCAAACTCATCTTAATACCTCTTTGTAGATTGTACTCATCATCTTCTATTTGAGGTTCAGGAGCTAGTTGAGGCTCTTCTTCTTCCTTGTCAACAAGACAGTTAGACCTCTTACCCTTTCGACCTTTTAACACTTTACCCTTGCTGGCTTTCGTTGAGGGAGTAGGCTTGGTGGATTTCTCTTTCATAGGCTTGGTTTGTTTGGCTGGTGCAGGCTTCTTGACAAGTGTAGGCTTGTCAGCTTTAGAACTCGTCTTCTTCTGTCCACCCTCTTTAGCAGTGGGTTTACGAGCAACCATTTCCAAATACTGTTGGTAGTATGATAAATTTTGAATGGCTTCTGTAATTAATTCTTTTAGAATTGACTTTCTAAAAACCTTATCTTTTCGCCTTTGGGGACGAACTTGAGATTGCCAAGAAGAAAGTCATATCCTATAACGTGAACCAGAGACCCATGTCTTCTGTGAATATTATGTTCACTTCCCAAATAAAATATTATAAGTTTCGTGAACCGGCAGTAGGGAATGACTTGAGGTGTTGGCTTCTTGGTAGGAACATTAAGACTGGCCCGATAAGCAAAGAAAATCTTGATTGCTTGTACAAATTCTTCCCACAACAGTTTAGCATAGTCAACGTTGGTTCTTGTGACAATACCCCACAACATTTGAAGGACAGGATGTCTTGGTTTGTCATTACCCGAAGTCTTCCCTGTTAGGCACTGATTGATCAATGATAGAATAGCTCTACATGGCTGATATATGTTGTTCACGTGCATCATGGAAACAAAGTGAATTTCTTTTGGATAGCCCAGTTCGTTCACAAAGACCATAACCTGTTCACTAGCTGGAGGTGACACAAATGGATGAGCTGAGTCTACCGAGGTAATCTCTAAAGCCTTACGAAGGAGATCAGCATTGAGAGTAAACCATTGCTTATCCAGTTAGAAGCTGTATTCCCCAGACTTTGTATCCTGAGCAAGGGAATTCCAGAACTATTGAATGTAGATAGTAGGGACATTTGCTGATGCAGTGAATGCCCTGAAAAAATGCGTGTTCTGTAGAATGTCAACTCAGATGCGGAAGATATGATTCTTTTGCAACATTTGAAAATCCAATAGAAGATTACCCTTTCCAACAGGTAACCATGCCTTGAATGGAAGTATATGTTCGTCAGCTCTTGTAGGAGCAGGAGCGGGAACATTCTCTTCAACCATCTTATCTGCTTAAGAATGTCAACAAAGATAGACAGTATAGCAAATATTTGATGTTAAACGAGAATATTATCCTTATGCCTGGCATGCCATACCACGTTTGATTAAGTTATGATTAAATCTGGTTTGATGAAATATTTCACGTTGAGTCATTGGCCATTGGCTTTAGTCACTCCAATAATCAACAGTGGTCAACCTTGGTCAAGGTCCAAAAAGTATTCGTCAAGCTCAATCACAAGTTAACAAAGCCCGAATGAGAGTTAGCTAAGTAATTGGGCCTTTGGAATGGGCCTTAAGTGGTTATTGGGCTTAATGGGCTAAGACATGGAAGTTTGGCCCAAACCGCTGCCCAGCAGTTTACCAAACCACCATATAGTGGTTTAGGTAAACCTCTGTGTAGCTGGTTACCAAACCGCTTTATAGTGGTTTGAGTAAACCGCTTTAAAGGGTTTCCTCAAACCGCCACATGGTGGTTTGGGTAAACCGCTGAGAACTAATGATTGACAGACCGCTATGAATGATTGACAAAACGCCATGAATAAAATATTATTAATAAATAAAAAATAATTTTCATCCTTAAACCGCTGTGACCAAACCGCCATGAATATTTTATTCATTTTAATCAAACCGCTTCGACCAAACTGCTATGAATATTTAATTCATTTTAATCAAACCGTTGCCATTTTAGAAAAATTCGAAATAGAGGTTTGAATATTTTAATATTAAATGAAAATTTTACCAAACCGCTGCCACGCAGTGGTTTCCCTGTAAGAATTAAAATATTACGGGCGAACCGCCATGAAACAAATC
>BQNB010120010.1:0-10488 GCA_026074375.1 Tanacetum coccineum
CGCGTTTTTACGTCCCCGTTTTAGGTTTTAATTTAGATTGCTTTCATTTTAAGGTTTCTTTTACTTGTTTTTGCATTTTATTTGTAGAAATAGATAACCAAATCAAATATTTGATCATTCAAGCATTGTTCACAAACCGATTCTCAATTTTCAAATTCGCGGCATCGTTGGGACATAACGACCCGGGTCCGATTTTAAACATTGTGGATAACAAAGCGAGAAACCGATACTTTCGGATATATATATTTTTATTTGTGAATTTAAACTTATTGCTTTTTGGATTTTAAAAGTGATTTGTTTATTTTCACCTATATTATATTATATATATAGTATAAATTGCTTACAACCAATTTTTGTTAATTACATATACCTTTTACTTAATAAAACGACCCTAAACGACCAAAAACGCACATAAAATGCCATATATATGCTTGTTTTTGTGTTTGTATTATGCAGGTACCGGATATTCACTAAAAGACAAAAAACAAAGCCAAAACGACAAAACCGAGCACAAGAACGAAAAGAGCGTGATGAAAAACCAAAGTCAACCCCAAAAGTCAACGGTCAAAGCCGAAGCCGTAACCGAAGAAACACTTAATGGGAACACCCGTACCCATCAAGTCGGCCAGAAAATGAAACTTTCTTACTTTCACAAAGACATCTTCGACAACACCAACCGGATAAGCAACCGATCGATTTGCGAGCTCGATAGTCATGCGAGCAGGGGTAAGTTCCAGGAGCGAAAGCTTCTTCCATACGGAAAGAGGCATTAAATTGATGCTAGCGCCAAGATCGGCTAAGGCTAAGCACTCATCTAGCTCCGGAAAATCACAAGGAATAAGAAACTTGCCGGGGTCTCCAAGTTTTTCGGGCAACTTTTTAAGGAGCACCGCCGAACAATTCTCATTTAATGGAGGGAGAAAGTATTTACCCATTCAAATAATTTCTCCTTATTACTAAAGAGACTCTTAAACGTAGAAGCAAACTTAGGCATGTGAAGAAGAGCATCCGCAAAGCTAAGGTCGAAATGTAATCTTTGAAAGATTTGAAGGAACTTCAACATTTAATTATTAGCTTTTTCTCGGAGCTTTGGTCGTTAAGCCTTGAAGGATAAGGGATCGACGGTTTAGGATTAGGCTTTGGAGCAACATCGGGCTCTGGAATTAAATCTTGGACAACCGGAGGTTGGACGTGTGCGGTACTTTCTAAGCTTGTAGTTTGTACCTTGTCCTTTGTCGCCTCTAGTTCACGTTCCACTTCCTTTGGAAGAGGAGAAGAAGTAGTTGGAATCGTAGGTCCATCATAAGAAACACCACTTCGGGTAGTAATAGCTTTCAAGTCACCTCTCGGGTTAGCAACGGTATTACTAGGAAGTGATCCCGAACCCAAGGGACTATTCATTTGAAAAAAACTGCTCATCAAGTTCTTTATATCATTCTTTAACTCATTGCTCTGATTCCCTCGTCATAGTCTGGACTTCATTATTAAATTCTACCTTCATATTGTTTATTTGGTTTTGCATGGCTCTCATATTAACATCATTAGTCTTCATGTAGTTCGAGAAATCATATCTATATGTCCAGCTTGATGATTTGATTAAACAGAGCTTGATAAATCGTGATATCCTTGATTAAAGTTATTTCCTTGATTCTGATTGTACGGTTCTGATTGTTCTGCAAATTCGGTTGAGGAAAACCGGGTAGTCTCATTTGATTGCTAGCACAATAATTAGTTTCCCCTTAAGGACGGTATCCGAGACCTCCTTGATTTTAGGGTCCTGTGCTTGCTAAAGCATTTAAAAGTGTTGCCCCTTAGGTAGCAAGGCACACATAATTAAGGATTGGCGGTCCACCACAAGTAACACAAATTTCTTATATAGCTTTAACGGGAGCTGGTGAAGAGTCTTTGTTTTGAAGAAGCATCAGCCTTAACGCATCATAAAGAGCGTAATACACCGGTAGATACGAGGGAGTAAAGAAGAAGTATAGTCGCAATTGAAACAACTGGTTTTGTTTTCCTTGAAGTTTGAACTTTCGACTTTATTCCTCGATAATAGCAAAGCATCACGAGGATATGGTTAAAAGATTACCACCAGGCGGCTCTTTAGAGAATCCCTTAAACGGATTGTGTCAACGCATTGTAAAACGTGTCGATTTGATTGCAATTATAAAAACCCCCGTGTTTGTGGGCATTTACGAAATGAATTCTTTAAAACGATCCCATGCCTCACTAAACGTTTCATCAAACCTCTGCTGAAAATTCGTGATGTCATTCTTGAGATTTTAGTCTTTTAAAGGATGGAGAAATAATTCACAAACTTAAAACAAGATCTTCCATGTATGGATAGAACGAGTTTCAAGCCAATTCGGGCTGCTCTCTCAAAGAAAAATGGGAATAGCATCAACTTAATAGCTTCAGTGGAACATTTTTGTACTTAAGCGTAAATGATCTATACACCAACGAATATAAAAGAGGACGTCCTTCATCAAAACCATGAAATTGACTCGAAGTTACTAGCTGAAGTAACCCGACTTTTAACTCAAAATTTTCGGCAAGTATAGCGGGAATAACAATTGCATCTCCGTAACCCTCGGTGGGTGCTTGGAGTAATTCTGACATAGTACGCGTATCCGCCATAGTAGCAACGGGAGTCTCTACAATAGTTCGAAGCTCGGGTTCGACTATTTGCTTGGAACGTCTACGATTACGTCGCTTCGGAATCGTGAAAGATTCAACAATTAAATTCGATGAAAAGCGAGTGCGCATGCACTAGAAACAAAATAAGAGAAATAAATCTAAAAGAAAAATATATTTTTTTAACTGATAGTCAAAAGTGCACGTTATCTCTCTAGAAAACGCACAAAGAAGCGGAGGAGCGGGTAAGCGCAAGCCGTTTTAAAAACCTTCTTCTTTCGGGTCGAAGTTCGTAGGATCAACCCTCCTTATACATCTCTTATAGTTTGTTAATCTAAAGGTGAGCCGATTTAACAATTGACAAACAGTTTTTTTTTGTTTTTAATTTTTTTATTGTATTTTATAAATACTTTAATTAAAAGTATTTATTTGTGTGTTTTAATAAATCCACAAAATAAATCAAGAAAAATAAAATATTTTTTGTATTTTTATAGTTTTTATATAAAAGAAAATAATAAAGAAATATAAAATTTATATTCACAAAAAACGATAACTTCACGGGGAAGGGTCTTTAATACACTAATCTTCAAACTTCAACAGATTAATACGTTTCCAACGACCATCCTTGGCAAGCGCCCAAAAATTTAATAACGTGTGAATTATCTATATAACGTAAAACAATTAGGCAAGACTACTCTTGGTGAAATTAAAAAAAAGGAGAAAGGGAGTAATAAGCTATTACTAATAAAATATATTTCCGGAAAGCATTGATGAGAAAATTACCCTTAGGAAAGGATAAAGTTCAAATCGTTCCCGAGTCGTTTTTCCCAACGAAGCGTGAATTTGAAAATCTTATTTCGGTTCGTGATCACGTGCTTGAATAATCGATATTTTGGATTTTGAATTCTAAATCTAATAACGCAAAGGGAAATCACATAAATGCATGCTAAACTAGAAATAAAGGCAACTTAAAATTCTTAAAATCGACATTTTAAACAATTATAAACTACTTATAACTAAAATTAACTAACTAATTAACTAAAAAAACTCATAAAAACGACAAAAATGCAAATTTCTTAAACTAAATGTATTAAACTATTTTTATAAAACAAATTTTTTTTTAATTTTTAAACTAATTAAAACTATTTTTAAAACTAAATAAGATTAAAAATTAAACTAAAAATACTAAACTTAATCCTAAAAATTTGAGAAAATTTATAAAAATACTATATGCTAATCTTGAGGTTTACAAAGAAAAACGGTTCAAAAAGCTAAAGCCAATAAGCTGTGAAAATTCATTAAGCTAAAATAAGCAAAGACTAAACATTAAAACAAGGATAAAATGTGTTGAAAAACTAATGCCTAAAAACATTATTAATATTTGTCACATCTTTACGTTTTAATAATCACAAAATATAAAAACGTTCAACGTAAAATTAAACGTAAACAAGTAATTAGTAGTAAATTTTTATTTTGATAATTATATCACTTAAATGTATGAATAAATAAACGTTTAATGCATTTTATGATCAAAGGAAATTTTTATTCAACCTCAAACTTTTATAAAATGTTGTAAACATTTTTATAAACATTATAAAACATTTTCTACAATTAAAAGAAATGTTTTATTCAAAATAAATATTTTGAAATTCAAATTTTCGAACCTAAAACGGCTAGAAAAGTTCCAGAAAATTCCCCCTACACAAAAGACAAACTGGGGAGCCCTAGTCTAGGGCGGCCCCCTTAAATACATGGGCGGCCCCCTTAATTTTAAGGGGACCGCCCCTAGGTAGACGCTCCCCCAGTATGTCCTATAAATACTGGACTTTTCCCCTACTATTTTCTCACCTTTTGCACTCATTCTTTCTGCCCAAAACAACCCACATATTCTCTCTAAAATCCTTTGATCATTTAATCATAAAGCTTTGTTTCCAAGTGATCCAAGCTCAATTCCTCAAGTGCAAGAGAAGAATACTTTCATCATCAAGTGAAGAAGTATTACACCTCAAGTGTGTATTGCAATCTTGTTGCATCCATAATACAAATTTTGAAATCAATGTGTATATCTTAGTATTTGTGTGTAGTGAGGCTAGATCCTTGGTAATCTATGTAAGTATAGTTAATCGTGGGTGATCTTACCAAGTAGTGATAGATAGTTGTGATATAATTAGTGTGGTGAAGTAAAGTCTTGAAGTTGTGAAGAAGTCTTGAAGTTGTGAAGAAGTCGTGAAGTTGTGAAGTCTGAACAAGTCATGAAGTTGTGTTGTGATAGATTGGTTCTAGCTAAGATTAGAACTCGACATTTAAGCTTTTGTGTCGTAAATCGGTGTAAGCAACGTTGTGTACGGTTTTCTCCGCCATAAGGAGTTTTGTTGACATAGTGAAGAAAACTCTCGAGTTTGGTGCACAAGGAGTGGGAGTTAGGCGAAGAGGTGCATCGTTACCTAACCACTAATTTTTAAAAAAAAAAAATCCTCAGCGTTGTGGTTGAATTGTTCTCTTATCTCTTATCATCTTGTCTTACATTCTTTCTCATATCATTCTATTGATATTTATAATAGAGTATATTGATCATATTGTGTAAGTGTTGAATCACATAAAGTAATCGAATCTAAAAGTTACAAAACACTTTAAACACCTTTAAATTTTAAAAAGCTTTAAACTAGACAACCCCCCTTCTAGTTTTCCACAAAATAAAACAAGAGTATGACAGAAAAGACCCAAGGGCGCAATGGTTAAGATGTGTGTGTTGTGTGGGAAAGGTCACATGTTCGAATCCTGTAGCCTACCTTTTTGTAAAAACATTTTTTTTTCTTTTAAAAACAGTTAAAGCTTAAGTGAAATTAAACAACTTTTGTAAAGAACTTAAGCTTACAACTTCAAAATAAGCTAGATTTAAGCAGAATCAAAAACTGATTGTGACCTAAACATATGGTTTTAGTCCTTGACTAAACAGCTTTTTATAACTAAATTCAAGGACTCAATAAGCAAATTAAAGACTAATAAGATAAAAACAGATTAAACCCTAGACTCAAATAACACAAATTAACTAGAATTAAGAAAATCAGATAAGGTAATAAGCTAGAAACTCAAAGTGAAATTGACTGCATATACTATTATGTTTTTACCATTTTTTTAGCTAAATGACTAAGTTTGTAACTAATTTTCTAGCTTCTAAATTAAGATTTATGATTCAAAAAGCAAAAACAGATGGAATATAGACTCTAATAAGCTAAGAACAACTGATTTTAACTAAATCTAACTAGTATTTAAACCACAGAATTATCTGCAATAACAGATCACAAAACAGTCTCAAAACTTGATTTTCTTAGCTGATTTGATGGCCAAAAGATGTAAATGACTAAGCTAATGCAAACAAACCCAAAACAGATTGAGATTAACACTTAAAGAACCAAATCCAGTCATAAAAAACACCCTAACATTCAAGTTTCGAAGAACCATCATTAGATCAACTTGAAAAACCATAGAACTAGAAGACATGAACAATTAATAAAATAAACCTCAAAACTTAATAAAACTTAATCTAAGCTTGAGAAAACTAATCCTAAGTCCTAATTAGAGCTTATGCAAACTGATTTAAGCATTAAAATGGTTTGAGCTCAACTTGAAATGTTAGAATTCTCCTTAACCCAAACACCCCTTTAGAAAACTGAAAAACGACTTTTAAGCCAAAACAGATCCAAATAAGCCCTAATTTATAAAAACAGATTAAGAACTAAGCATATTAATAACAAATAAGCAAGATCTCTAAAAAAAATAAGCTCTGAATTATAAGCTACACTAATAAGCTATTTTAACTAAAAATGGATAGATTCTTATTAATCATAAAACAAGCTAATCTAAACTATAAACTGAATTCAATAAGCTACTTCAAGACTAAACAAGCACAAATAAGCAGAGAATAAGTAGAAATAAGCAATTTACTAAGCTACAAAGGAAATTAAGCTAAAATGGAAAGAGTAAACATACCTAGTCCTTTGCTCTAAACAAGGACTTATTAATGCTCTAAAGAGCTTATCTACAAGCTCTAGATTATTTTCATAAGTTGGTAAAGTACGATAAGCCCATCCATTTCTGGCTTATTCAACCTCATTAATTTCATTATGACATTATTTAGGTTGATTTGAATGATTATATAGTTCAGTTAGCTTTTAAACAAACCCTAAAAAAAACTGAATGAGAACTAGCTTAATAGGTAACTAAGAGCTTATTGAGCTTATTAGGTTATTTAAACACATTTGAACAAGATTTGCATAAAATTAAAACTGTTAATTTAACACATGATTTGAAAAGTAAACTGAATTATTATTAATAATGAAAGGAGTACAAGCTTAAAAAGAAATTACATTAATAAATTCAATTAACCAAAAATGCTAAGCACCCTAAAAACTAATTAAAAACAAGATAAAAACATCCTTAAGACACTGCTCTATTTATGAGTGAACAGAGAAGGATCCAGAAAGAAGAGGAATGTCTTCAAGCATCCCATCTTAGCCCTTGATTCATAACCAATCCTTATCCATCCATTTTGAGCCCTTGATCACTCTCCACGTCTCAACAGCCAATAAGACACATTGGGATTGCCAAGGTGTTAGGAATTTGTGTCATAGCATGCCACGTTGGCCTTCTAGAAAGGAAGAGGCGTGTGGTGAATTGGAATTTACCCGTTCTTTGTTGCAGGTGAAAATGAGAAGGAAATATGAACAGTAACTTGTTCTTTTTGTATTGACCATGTTTGACTTGGATCTAGGTAATGACATTGGGCTTTTTATTTCATTTCATGGCCCAGGAATGATTAAGAAATGGATTTGGATTTGAAATAAATTTTAGGCTTATTTACTCTTTTAAATGGACAATAAAATCAAATCTAGAAGGACTGGTATCCGACTTCATGGCATCTCAAGATGCTAGATTGTCTAAGTTTGAAGCCGATTTCAAACGACAACAAGGTGAGATGACCAACAAAATCGACACTGTGTTGAAAGCCATCACCGATCAAATAGCGGGCACATTACCTAGTGATACGGTTAAGAACCCAAAACTAGGGACTCATCCAGTTTCGTCTGCTCGTTCTTACCCAACAATGGACCCGCAATGCTCAACACAAATCCATAGTTCAATTAACACCATCACAATCCACCCTAAGCAGCCCGAAGAATCCCAAGTTAATGAGCCCTACTAAAACTGAGAAGGTAACCTTGGAAACACAACTCTAACCCCACAAGACCAGATCCTTTAGCTTTAACCGCCACAGAACAAATACGAAAGCTAATATCAATGCTTGAAATCGTCTCGTTTTGGTTCCCACCATCCTCCAATGCAAATATATTTTGCTCTAAAAGAGGATGTGTGTGAGGTGAGTTCATCGAGATCATAACGAGAATGATGATGAACCTCAGAATTGAATGCCCCAATAAAGGTAATGGGTTACACAACAAAGAACCAGCAGTAGAGTACTTCGACACTTTCCCAACTAGAGATGAGCTAACCTACCATAGGTACCTAATGAGTGGCCCAATCCCTTCAATATTTCTAAGAAACCCTATCATCACGGAAGGATGCCCCTACAACTTCAAGATACCATGCAACATTGGACACGTGCATATCAAAAAAGCTTACATTGACCTTAACTCTCCTTTTAATATCATGACTCGAATGATGTACAATTGGATCATGAGGAGAAAACTTGACCCTAGGGAAAATGCAAATGGAGGAATTAGTGATTTCACAGGAAGGATCAAAGGGATGCATGTATTCGTAGGAAACTTCACCTATGTCATAGACAGAAAAGTTTATATGATATCGAGATAATGAGTTCAAATGCATAAGACCATAGGTTGTCACAAGTAGTACTAGGGAGACCTTTTGTAGTAATATCTAACATGACTCATGACCCACCCAAAGGTGTTGTTAGATTCATTAAAGGGGCCGATGAAGTTGCCTATAAGATGCCCCATAAGATAGAACAATATGACTCATTGTCAGATTTAGAAAAAGAGCATACCAAATCAGTCTATCTTATGAACGAAGAAGACAAGAGAAGAGGAGTAGAGTATGTGATGAGCAAGATACTAACTAAGATTTTACAAAGAATTCCTAGAGCGTGGACCCGAATACCTAACCGGAATGGATGATGAATTGAGAAGTCACGTAAGGACGTATGACTTCGAGTCTATCTACAAGACTCGTTAATAAAGAAAGTGCTTCTTGGGAGGCAACCCAATTTACTTTTCCTGCAATTAAGAGTGTCATGTGTGTTTTAATTCTTCATAGTTTGTTTTATTATGTTTGAACTATCTTGTAATCATGCTTTGTTTGTCTTTAACCTTGTCTTAATTTCAATCAAAGGTATTTTGCAATTAATAAGTGTAGAGGAATTTATCCGGCTTTTGAGCCAATGTTCAAACATGTTAAATGAATTGTTTAGATTAATTCGCATCAGTTTCGAGTCATATGATTGAATGGTTAAATCTCAGGTTTTATGCAGCCATTTGTACAGGAATTAACTTATGGAATCAAGTGCAAGAAATTTTTCATCAAAAACAAAAATTTTGTTTTCACAGACTGTGGAGACAGCGTCACGATTAACACGCGACGCCGTCACCACGTCACCTATGACGGGGTCACACAAACCCTGACGGCGTCAAATGCCTAGGTCAAGAAAACTTAAAGTTTTTAATTATTTTTGAAAAAAAACTTGCACAACATTTTATATATGTATTCTTCTATTATAAACCTGCAAAAACCTAATAAGTTTAACAATTCTCTCATCCTATCTATCGAGTCGAACCCTAAATTCACATTGTATATTGGTAAATCGCACATTTTATGCTTGGTATAGTTGTCTTTGTCTTTAATTATAGGTTATATTTGATGAGAAGAAGCTTGGAAGCTCTTAGGAAGTTTCATCAGATGATTCTCGAAGGACGATTTAACTAGTTATCGCATGTTTCTTCTCCATTATTAAGTGAACCAGGGGAGTACTAGTTTTTTTCCTTGTTTTCTTTTCCCTTTATTCGTTTCAACGGGTACTTCTAGAAAACATTGGGGCCAATGTTCAACTTAAGTGTAAGGGGAAAATAAGCCTTAGAAACTATTCTTTCATTTTTCATTTGCTTTGTCCTTAAAATGATGAGTAATATATCGAAACATAGCATAAGAGGTGATTTTTACCCAAATTTAAATTTTTTTATGACACATGCCGATGAAAACCAAGTATTATTAGCGTCTCATGGATAGGAATTTATATTACTAGCACAAAAACCCTCAAAATTCCACCCTCACAATGTGAGGTTCGCCCTTAGATATTATACCTTTAGCTTGTTCGAGTTAAGGAGTGAGCAATCATGTGTGTCTATTCTGTCATTCCGGATGTGTATGCGTGGTTTTGTCGCCTTTTCTAGAACATCGGTATCGGTTACTTTAGGATTATGAGATTGAACCGGTAGCATATTAAATTCTAGAACTTGTTATTGTGATGCATCCCGAGACCGCATAATGAGTATTAGGATTTACTTGATAAGAGCCATTAGGATTAACCCATGTTTTAAACCTGTAATTGTTATGATGGTCACATCGATCATATAACTAGACCACACCCTTGCCATGCACTCATTTTTAGTGTAGGATACCCTTAGTATAACCCTTCGAGCCTATCCTTTTTCACGGTTCTCGTAATTTTCTGGTTAAGCCGGACTATTAATGAAGAGCATTGTCACCGTTAAACCAATCGTTACACCCAAAAATCCATAGCCTACCTTGTATGTACTCACTTTTAGTACATTATTGTGTTTAACCCAAGTTAATTATTGAGTACATGGTTGCTAAGTCCTT
>BQNB010120011.1:0-20712 GCA_026074375.1 Tanacetum coccineum
TCATGTTTAGGAAAATCAAGTTGCATTAAGTTTTCATTTTCCATTTGTGTTTAAGAGTTGAAGTCTGCCAAAGTTTCCTTGTCATTTTAAAAAAAAAGGTTCAAGCCAGTTTTTCATCTTAAATTTGAGTCAAGTTAAAAGAAGTTTAAGTTTTTGATTTTCAAAACTTAAGCTTACTGGATAGTGAGAATCATCTTTTTATAGCTTATTTTTAGGCTTGTAATAAGAACTTGTCCTTTAAATAGAAAACCAAAAAAAAGTGTCATAAGGCCAAACTGCCCTTTTTCCAAGACCTTTTCTCTGCTTATTTATTTTTAAAAATGCCTTATTTTTGCTTTTTCTTAAAGCCAGTAGGTCTGTCTTTAGCTGTTTTTGGGTTTTGAGCTTTACCTTTTTTGCTTTGCTAGCTTATTTTTAAGCATAGATAGTGCCCTTTAGGCTATTTTCTTAGCCGTTTACACCTTTGTGCTCATTTGCTTTTTATGGCTTTTCCACTTATTTCCTTGGCTTTTTCTTGTTTGTAGCAGCTTATTAGGTGTTAGTTAATAATCTGTTTAGCTTATTGTTGTTATGCACTTACTTATTTTGCCCCTAAAAGCTTATCAGGTAAGCCTTAGTTTAAGCCTCATAGCTTTTTGTCCATTTTAGCCATCTGACAACATTTTTAGCCTTTTTCCTAGCTTATTTCTATGTTTCATTAAAAGTTGTAGTTAAATTAAATGCTTATTTTTATGTCTTCTTCAAGTTTGTTTTAAAAAATTTCAAAAAAAAATGTTTAAAAAAAGGGGAGAGGCATGGTTTGAACCCATGGCCTCCCCCTAGTTAACCAACGTCCCACAAACACCACACACGTCCAACTGCCCTAGGGTCTTTTTCTTTTACTAGTTTTCACTATATTTCTTTTATAGTCTTTTTCCCCTTTAAGCTTACAGTCCTTAAATAGCTTATTTTTAAGCTATTTTTCAAAACTATTATTTTTCCTGGATTCTACATGCCTTAAAGTATTTTCCTGTATTTTTTTCATATTTTTCCCATTTTATTTCCTATTTTTAATGGATTTTTCTTTATAAAACTGTTTTTAAATCATATAAAATTAAATAAAAATCAAAAAAATATAAATCTTTTTTTTTTAATTTTCTTTTATCATGTAGGACCTAGGAAAAATAGATTTGCATCCGTAGGGTTATTTTTGCATAATTTGTTTTTTTTAAAGAACGGGATTTAAAGTCCCGTTCTCGTTTTCGCGTTTTATCTTTAATTGCCTTTATATTTCTCTATTTCCTGAGATTGAGGGGATTTCTTTTTATTACCTTATTGATGTTTCCCAGTAGAATTTTATAGTCAATTCATTTGCCTTTTTATCGTTCCCGTTAGTTTTTTTAAGTTTATTGTCCTGTGCTTTTTAGATTTTTCCCGTAGTTTTAAGTATCCTTAGAGTTTATAATATTTCAATAATCTGCCCCGTAAGATTTAGAAAACCCAATCAAGTCTTTGATTCATTCAAGCATCCAATTGTCAATCCGATAACGTAACCGTCAATTTCACGCCTCGTTGAGTCTAAATATCCGGAGAAAGTAGAAGGAAAAGGGAAAGAGAGAAAAGGGATGAAGAGGAAGGGAAGGGGGAAGAAGGAAAGAACGTAGGAGAAAAGGGAAGAACGAGAAAGGAAGTAAATATAAAGGGGGGGGAGGGGGGGGGGAGAGAAAGTAGAGGGGAAAGAAAAGGAAAGATGTAAAGGAAGAAGAAAGAAAGAAGGAAGAGAGGGGAAAGAGAGGAAGCGGGGAGTAGAGAGGGGGGAAAAGAGCAGGGAGAAAGAAGAAAGAAATGGGGAAAGAGGAGAAAGGGAAGGAAAGAAGGAGGAAAGAGAAAAGGAAGAGGAAGGGAGAGAGAGATAAGAAGAAAGAGAGAGAAAAGAAGTGAAAGGAGAGGGAAAGGAAAGGAAATAGAGGGAAAGAAGAAGAGAGAGGAAGGGGGGTGAGAAAAGAAAGGGAAAGAAAGGAAGGAAGATCAGAAGAGAACATGTTGGGGAGGGAAAAGAGAGGAATGGAAAGAAGGAATGAAAGAAGAAAGAAAGGAAGAAAGAAGACAGATAGGAAGGGACAGAAGAAGGGGAAAGGAAGAGAAGGGGGTGAAGGAAAGGAAGAGGAAGGGAGGAAAAGAAGAAGAGAAGAAGGGGAGAGAAGGGAAGGGAGAAAGAAGAAAGAAGGGAAAAGAAGAAAGCAAAAGAAAGAGGAAGAAAGAAGCGAGGGGGTGGGATGAAAGAAAGGAAAGGAAAAGGGAAAGGGAAGAAGGGGAAGAGGGGAGGGGGTAGAGGAAGAGGGGAGAAAGGGAAAGGGGGGAATAGAAAGGGAAGAGGTAGGGAAAGGAAAGAAGAAGGAAGGGAGGGGAGTCAGGAGAAGGAGGAGAGAAGGAGAAGAAAAGAGAAGGGAAAGAAGGAAAGGAGGGGAGAAGGAATGGAGGTGAAGGGGGAAAGAGGGGGAGTGAGAAGTAAACTATATTTCTTGAAACGTTTAACAACTACTCAAAATCACAGACAGAAGAAAGAATGAAAGGGGAAGGGGGGAAAGAAGGGGAATGGACGAGGAAAAGAAAGGGGGGACAAGGGAAGAAAGAAGGGGAAAGGGGGGGGGAAAGAGGACAAAGGGGGGGATGGGGTAGCGAGGGGGGGAGAAGGGAGAGGAAGGACAGAAGAAAGGATGCAAAGGAAAGAAAGAAGAAAGGAAGACGAAAGGAGCGAATCGAAAGGAAAAAGGGGGGAGTGAAGGTGAGAGATAAGGGAAGGGGAAACAGGGAAGAAGAAAGGAAGAGGAGGAGGAGAAGGGGGAAAGAAGAAAGAGGGAATGGGGGAAGAGAAGAAGGGGGGAATAAGAGACAGAGGGGAAAGTCTGAAACAAGGACAAGAGAAAGAAAAGGGGGAAGAGAAGAGAAGAAGGAGGAGAAAGGGGGAATAGAGGAAGGGATAAAGAAGGGGGGAAGAAAGAAAGTGGGCGGGAAAAGAGGAAAGAGAAAGAAATGAAGGAAGGAAACACGAGAAGGAAAGAAGGGAAAGATGTGGAGGGGGGAGGGAAGGCGAAAAGAAAGGGGTGGAGAAGAAGGTGAAAAGAAGGGAAAGGGAGGAAAGGAAAGGGGAAAGAAGGGAAGAAAGGGAAGGGGGAAAAGAGAAAGTGAATGAAAAGGAAGGAAGAGTGGAAAGAGGGGGGGGGAAGGGGAAGAAGGAAAGGGAAGGGGGGGAAAGAAGAGGAAATAGGAGAAAGAGGAGAGGGGGAGAAGAAGGGAAGGTGGGGAGGAAAGGAGGAGGAAAAGGAGAAACGGGGGGGGAAAGGAGGAGGGGGGAGGAAGGAAAGCAGAAGAAGGGGGAAGAAGAAAGGGAAGGAGGGAGAGAGAAAAGGGGGGAGAAAAATGAAAGGCAGGAGGGGGGGAAGGAAGGGGGTAGGAAGAGAAGGGAAGGAGCCGGTAAAGGGGAAAGGAGGAAGAAAGGAAGAAGGGAAAGAATAGAGGAAGGGAAAGGGGAAGGGGGGAGAGAAGAAGAAAGTAAGGGAAGAGAAGGGGGGAAAAGGGAGAAAGGGAAAGGGAAGGGGGAGAAAAGAAAGAAAGGAGAAGGGGAAGGAAAGAAGGAGAAGCGGGGGGAGAAAAGGGTAAGAAAGGAAACAGAAAGGAAATAGAAAGGCAGGGGAGAAGCCGGAGAAAGGAAGAGGGAAGGAAGAAGAAGGGGGGAAGGGAAGAAGGGGAAGGGAAGGGGGGGGTTAGAGGGAGGGAGAAAGAAGAGAAAAGGGAAAGGAAAAGAGGAAAGAAGAAAGGGGAAAGAAGAATGGAAAGAACGAGGTGGGAAGGAAGAAGGAAAGGAAGAAGGGGGAAGGGAAGGGGGGAAGGAAGAAAGGAAAATGGGAGAAAAGGGGAAGAATGGGGAGAAGAGGGGAGGGAAAGAAAGGATGGGGGGGAAAAGAAAGGGGGAAAGGAAAAGGTAGAAGAAAAGGAAGAAGAGGAGAGGGAGGAAAGAAATGAAGGAGGGGGGAGAAACAGCGGGAGGAAGGGAAGGAAGAGGGAAGAAGAAAGATATGAAGAGTGGAAAGGAAGGGGGGGGAAAGGGAAGGAGGAACGAAAGAAGGGAGGTGCGAAGGAGGGAAGAGAGAAAGAAAAGGAAGGGAAGGGGGGGGGGGAAGGAAGGAAGAGAGGAAAGGGAAAGTGTAGGGGACAAGAGGGAGAGGAAGAAGAGAAAGGGAGAAGGGAAGAAGGAAGGAAAGAAAGAGAAGGGGAAATAGAAGGGGGGAAAGGAAGGAAGAGGTGAAGGGGGAAGGGGGAGGGAAGAAAGAAAGGGAAGGGGGGGATGAAGGGAAAGGATAGAGAGGGAAGAGGAAATAGAAGAAAGAGGTGGAAGAGAAGAGAAGGGATAAAGAAGAAAGTGAAGGGAAAGAAGGGGAAAAAGAAGAAAGAAGATATGAATAGAAGGGAGAAAACGGAGAAGAAGGAAGGAAAAGGGGAATGAGTGCAGAAAGGGGGGGGGGAGGGAATGATGGAAAGAGGAAGAAAGAAAAGAAGGGAAAGGGAAGGTGGGGGAAATGGGGGAGAAGGATAAGAACGACGCGGGTCTCGGTTTTAAACTTTGTAGATAACGAAGCGATGAGACGAATACTTCCGGTTATTATACTTATACTATTGTATATCCATATCTCTCATTCAAACTCCAATCTTTCGACTGTATCGATTTTCCAGCACAGCCTCGTTGGGGATTAACGACCCGGTAAAATTCTATACTACTTCCTGGTTTTATTAATTTGTTGTGTTTTTTAGATTATATATATTATTATATATTTTATTATATATAGTTTATTTTTCAACGACCAATTTTTGGCGCCGTTGCCGGGGAGGCTGTGATTCCGACTATCGTTGCTGTTGATCATTTGTGTTTGAAGCTGTGAATATTATCTAAAAAAAAAAGAGATCAAAAATATAAAAACATTATCCTTAAATATCAATAAAAATCATCATCCATATAATGCTTTCACCTGAAGCATTATCATAATAAGTTCCCGAACAAAAGATTTAAAACTTGCCTTTATGTCACTTGTGAAATACGGCTCATCTATAATTGATAAACAAACTATAAGAGGTAGGAGGGTTGTTCCTAGGAACTACGACCCGAAAGGAGAAGGTTTTTAATAGCTTCGCGCTTTCCCGCTCCTCCGCTCCTTTGTGCGTTTGTCTTTTAAAGAGCTACCGTGAAACAAGTTGATTATTGGTTTAAGTTGTCTTATCTAATTTTGTCCGTTAATAAAATATGTTGCTTAAAAAATTCAAAAAGCCAAAAATAATCTTCTTTTTCTTTTTACCCATTTAATTCTTTTCTTAACCCTCCTTTGTTTAATTCTTATGGCATCACTCGATCGTCGTTTGAATCACCTTTACGCGATTAAAGAGTGTTCGTCTTGTGGAAATTTGCACACCAAAGACTGTGGTTGTCCAAAAGGGAGTCTTGAAGACAAGATTCTTGTTCCCATACCCGACTTGTCTCAACGACCCCTTAAAATTGAAAAAATTTGTCTCGATTGTGGAGACCCGGTTCATGGTCTATATTGTCGACAATGTGCTCTAATACGAAAGACATTGGAGGAAGTTTTTCAAGACTTCCAAGACACTTCCAAGTCATCCAATGACAGTACTAACTTTGTTAATCAAGAGCCATTCATTGTCAAACAAGGCCCCGGTGTAAATTCTTCACAAAGTCCTCCACAAATTAACCACAATTGTTGTTACGAGTGTGGTGATTCGTTAGACGACATCTTCTGTCAACGATGTACTTGTAAGTCTTGCGGGAAAGGTGCTCATTATGGTTATAATTGTCCACCGCAAATTCCGATTATCTCTAAACCGGAACCATGCAACAATCAAACCGTTAACGAGTTCCCACAGACTTTGCCAAGTGTTCAACCGACATCTTGTACCGGAGATGAGAATTCATTCACTTATGATTCTCCTAACGTTTTCAACCCACCTCCACAACCTCCTATGTACTCTTGTGAATTTTGCGGGAATGATGCTCGTTATGGTCACTATTGTACACCTCAAGTTCCGTTTATCTATCCGGAACCGGGTTACAATCAAGACTTTAATTTCCCGCAAAATTTTCATGGTTTTCCACAACAATATCCTTGTTGTGAAAATTGCGGGGGACCTCATGAAACTTACCAATGTCAACCAATGAATGGAGACTATTATCATGAGCAAAATTCTTGCTATGATTATAATTCTTTTGGTTTTGACCAATTTCAACCCCCGCAATATACCGTCAATCATCCAATCTTCAATTCCCAAAATGAGCTTCTTAATTCCCAAAATGAGTTTCTCAATTCCCAAAATGAGCTTCTCAATTCTAGTAATAAGCTTATGGAACAAATGACAACCTTATGTGATTTGGTTGGTCAAGCTATACAAAAGAAGGAAGAAGAAAAGCGAATTGCGGAAGAGCAAGCGGCTGAAGATCGTTATTGGAAGATTCCCATTTGCTATGATGATGACGATGACTATACCATTGCAATCACACCCGTCTTACCAACCAAGGAGCCCGTTAACTCTCTAAGTATGGGGGATGAGCATCTTGACACTATTCCGGCAACGGAATCGGACGAAGTAATAAAGTCTAGTGTTGAGAACCTTGTCCCAATCCCAAGTGAGTCCGAGGGTATTCCCGACAAAATGTGTGATGTGCCTCTTTGTGAAAATACCACCCCTCTTAATGCTCTCAATGAACATTCTGAGATTGTTGTCAATTCCAACGATGATAATTCTTCGAGTGATGACGATTCTACCTACGGTGAGGATATCGATTATGTCGATGCATCACCTCCCGATGCTGAGATCGTCAGCTTAGAGGTGGTAGAGATTGTTATCCCGGAAGTTGGAGGGATTGATACCGATATTCTTCTAACAATCAAAGACGATATCCTTCGTGAAAAATTGTTGAATGTCAATCTTCTTATTGCTAACATCGAAGCATTAAGAGATAATCCCACTCCATCTTCCGAAAGTTGTGATGAAGTCTACCTCTACATTGGCTTATCTTTTCTTGGAGGGAGTACTAACACCTTGGATAATTTTCTTTTCCCGAATCTGAAACTTTTCGCTTTTAATCTAGAAGAGATTAGTAGTTGGCAGTCCCACTACTCATCTTGATATATCTCTTCGGATTATAAAGCTTTTTTAGGTTGATAACGTTCATTTTAAGAGAAGACTGAGAGGGGCGTGGCTACGAGACCACTCACTCATGTTGATTTTTCTCAATATGATTCGTTTATCTTTGATATTTGACATGATCAGTTTTCTCCCCCCCCCCCCTTACAAATAGGTGTGACTTTAATCATGGAGGAATGTTCGCCGATGAACTCGCCTCACATATGTCTCTTCCGAATCTTGAATGTTTAAAATTTAAGATAGAGCCCGATCTGGGGTGAGTGACTTCTATTTGACTCGGGATTCGTAAGGATGTGTCTACAATGTACATGTGAATTGTACCATTAGGGTATGTACTTTCTTCTCTCTTCAACTTATGTTGTATGGATCTTTATTGCTTTCTTACATATCCCCGTTGTCTCCTCCATATCTTCTCTCCACCAGGAATGAAGATACCATTTGTGATCCCCGGCATACTCAATGTATTCATTCTTTTATGCACGGTATGTATTCTCATCGGAGTGGAACTTTCATGAAATTCAATGTTTATCAAAACCACTTGAATGAAAGTCCGATGATGATTTTACCTTCCACTTGCTTCCCCATGGACCAATGAATTCGGGGTCGAGTCAAGCTTGTGACTCGGTTAACAAAAACAAGGCGCTTCGTGGGAGGCACCCCATGCCTATCGTAGTATTATGAATAAGTGTTTTCTTGTTGTATGGAGGTTTGTTTCTTCCATTACCCGTGTTTCGTATTTGTGTTGTTAATTGTCCAGGATTGCCCGGATTGTGAAGGACTCTCGTGCTTGCAGTTTTGCCTTCAGAGTTTCAAATCCTCAGCTTCATTTTGGGATTCCCGATATCCTAATCTAATCAACTAACGTTTTATCATTTGGCATACTTCATAAACGGCCTTAGAATTACGTAGGAACCCCTTTGAAACATCGAGGACGATGTTTAATTCTAGTATGGGGGGGATCTTCGATTTGATTTTGCCTGCAGCCGTTGTTATCACGTGATCCTGTTTTTACCACCAAATTTTTGCAAAAATACCAAAAAAAAAATGAAAAAATTTTGAAATTATCAAAAATAAAATAAGTGTTTTGTCACAGTTCCGATTTTCCTAATGGGTAGAATGAAAATAATTTTTGACTCGATCGGGCGTGTTGAGCCCTAGCTAGTTCCTTAAATTGTAGGCTAAGCTTTCACGAATTCTATTGCTTAGAATTTTAATAAGGTGAAGAACAAGAAATGATAGAGTTAAATATAAGTTTATGTGTTAAGCAAGATTCGTCTCAAAACTTATATGAATAACTTGTGGCTTTTTCTCCCATTAGCTTTTAATCCACCTAATCATACGTGCTCTTTTCAATTCAACTAAGTCAATCGATGTTTTCAGAAAAAGCTTCAAATTTGTAACTTGATTCTTTAAAAGCAAGGTTTTGAAAGATAAAATGCCAAAGAAGCATGAATGAAGTATGAATGCAAAAATGCACGAATATTGTAATTATGCCAATGAAGCATACATTTGATCATGTGGAGCTTAGTTAAATAGTTGTGTCGTGATATCCCACTACGCTTAACAACAGAGGCTGGGGGTTCAACTAAGTCGTCTTTACTTATAGAATTTAGTGTGGTTGTGTTATCTCACTTTGGTAAGAAAGGTCTAGGGGAGGGTTCAAAACTATGATCAACGTTCCGAGCTATATTAGGAAGAAGGTGTTGATGTGATTTCCCACTACGCTAGCAACGGGGTGGGTTTTCAAACTAAGAACACCGGTCGTTGGTTGTGATATCCTACTAGGGAGCGAGGCCTAGGTAGGTGTTATACAAACATGCAACACATTCCTAGCTTGAATGAACGTACTGATTATGTTATTTATATTGCCAAAATGTGGCTGATGGTTTAATTATCAGTTACAAAGTACCTAATTTGTTGTTGCTTTGAGGCGTGATTCATCTTGAATTTTTGGGGACTATGAAATTTGTTGTTGTCTAGGGTTGAGCTTATTTCGAGACCTACTCATGTCATTTCAGATATCCAGGTGGGTGTAAATGTTCGCAAGTCATATGTATGAGGGCTTAACATCTAAACTTATATCGTAATGAGCTTGATTAATTTGCTTAGCTAGGGCTTGTGAAAAAGAATCGGGGACGATGAAGTTATCGTCAGGACATGTGGATTATTCTTACGACGTTTCTCATTCTATGATCACATTGTTGATTATAAAAGGAAGTCAAACAAATAATAAATCAAAAAAAAAAAAAAAAAAAAAAAAAATTGGTGAGAACTGGGACTTGTCGAGGCTTTTTGATTTCTTTTATTCCCTTTGTATTAAGAACGTCTTGGCTACTTTTCCAAGTTATTAGTCGAAGGGATTTGAGATTTTTGGTCTCTCGAGTGCTTACTGCATAGCATTGCGTGAGACACGCAACATCTTAGTTTGGGGGATTTTGGTATGTGCTTAATTACACATACCTTTTACCTTTAAAAACAAGCTAAAATAACCAAAAATGACTCTCTAAATTGCCAATTATATGCGTGTTTGCTAAATTGTGTTGTGGCAAGGAACGATATCTCATAAAAGACGAAAAAACCAATAAAAAGAGACAAAAACAGGACGCGGTATGGGAAAGGGTGTGAAAGCGAGGCCTAATCAAAGTCAGTCTACTCCGGAAGAATAAGCAAAGAAAATCTAACTGAGGGGTCAAAAATGCCAAACCCTAAGTTATCTTATTATATAAACCACTGGGATTGATTACGCAATTTTGGAACTTCATTTATAAAAAGTAAGAAAAGGGAAATAGAAGAATGAAAGAAGTGTGTGTGGGGGGCCTTTTTGTACACAAACCAAGCATTCACCTCTTAATCACTTCAAACCTCTCTCTGTCACAACCAAACTTGTATAAACCCTTTCCCAGGCTTTCCCGCCAATACCATAAAAACAAGCCAGCACCCTGTTTTGCTCCCCATTACTTCCTGCAAAATCACTCGACACCCTACTTACTACCCCCCCAGCTTTATAAAGCCATGTTGGCATCCCTCTCCATTCCCAAAGCATTTCGATGGCTGAGAGTGTCTTCTAAGAGCTCAAAAGAAATCAAAGGCTGGATTTGCTTTAGATTCACCTCACACAACTAGCACACTTGGTTTTATCTCTACAAAGAAGCACAAGCTACAAGTCCAAGACTTCGGCTATAAATAGAGATTTTTGTAAGCCTTTGAGGCATCTAGTTCTAGTTTTAGTTTTTTTTAGTAACTAATTAGTTTTTACTCCTAAGTTTAAATTTCAAAGTCATTACAGGCTTTTTTACTTTCAGTTTTGTAACACTTTCAAGATTAATGCAAGTTTGAAGTTTTTAAGTCAATATACACCACCAGTGTTAAGTTTCTTAATCATATTGTTTTGTGTTCTAACAGCTCTCACCAAAGCTTACTTATAAGCTGTTTTCATTAAAGTAACCAAAAAAAGTTAAGTAGTTAAGAGAAAATCACAAATATCACTCTCAAATATACCACAGCTTATTTTATTGGATGATAAGTCAGTTCTGGATGGGCTTATGGACTCTCACTAGCTTGTTTAATACAAGCTAGAGCTTGTAGATTCATTGTTTGACCCTGTTTTGAGCAAGGGTGTAGTAAGTCTCTCTTTTTCTTACTTTACTTATCTATTGCAGAACTGCTAGTTTATTTAATACAACTGTTGGTTTTAAGTTTCATACTAGCCATTTCAGCTTATTTAAAATGGTTATTCTTAATTAAGTTCTCATTATAAGTATTTTAATTTGTCATTTGATAAGCTGTTCTTAATCAGTTTGAAACAAAAATGATTTTTGAAAACCTTAAGGGGTATTTTCAACCAGCAGTACCAACCCTAAGTTAGCACTGCTAGTTCATTTTTTTGCTACACTTAAGCCTAGCAGTATTAACTTAAGCCTAGCAGTATTAACTTAAGCCTAGCAGTTATTACTTAAGCCTTAGCAGTATAACTTAAGCTAGAGTATTAACTTAAGTCCTGAGCAGTTTCTAAACTTTATCTAGTATTACCTGAACTCCCAAGTTAGTACTGGGTAGTTAAAACTGGTTTAGTACTGTTGTGTTACTGTTGTGTTTCTCTTGTTTAATTAGCTTAACTGCATGCTTATTTGTTATTTAGATTCAGATTAGTTTATAGTGTCTGATCTTAAGCTTATTTAGAGATTATTTGTGCTTAGGTAAGTTTTTAGTGTTTTTCCTTTGAGAGCTTTGATTCATTCTCAGCGTATGTTCTTTGTTAATTTTATATGTGCATTTACTTTCAGTTTTAATTCCCATTCTTCCTTGTGACATTCAAACACAAAAATCATCAATGTCTTTCGTTTTCTCATCTTTAGCCTGTGGGACATAACGACCCGGGAACACCCTATAATGTCTGTTTCTTTGATTTGCGGGTTCTCTGATCCTTGTTATATTTTCTATATTAGTTTATGTTGATTTATAATAAAAAGGTGTATGAACACGCGAGTCATCATCATAATTCAAAAAAGGGTTTGAATAACTTGAAAATGAACATTCTTTTTTAGAAGAGTGGGTTATCGGCGAACTCCTCAAGATTAATCACTAGTCTTCACCGCGAGAAGTACTAGGAGGAAGTGCATTGGAATGAGTATGTGTACTGTCACTGAATGGCTCATCTTTCGAATAAATCAATGACAGAATGGTTGAAATTGCTTTATTCTTGCTTTTCTCAGATTTTTCAGCATAAAAGACAAGTTCATCGCTTCCTACTCTTAAAGTTAATTTTTCCTCGTATAGATCAATGAGAGCTTTTGCGGTGCAAAGGAAAGGTCTCCCTAAAATAATAGGCACTCTCGGGTCAGGTTCAAAATTAACCACAACAAAATCAGCAAGAAAAGTGAAACCACAACTCTAACTCAACATCTCGACTATGCCATTAGGGTGCGTAATTTTGAAACGATTGCTCCAGTCGAGTGTCATTCGAGTGGGAGTCAAAGCTCCAAGCCCAAGTTACTTGTAGATAGAATGAGACAAAAGATTTATGCTAGCTCCAGAATCGGCTAAAGCACTAGTCCTATCAAGTTCTTGTAGAGCACTTGGAATAAGAAATTTTCTGGGGTCTTCGAGTTTCTCGGGAACTTTGTTCATGATGATGGCAAATTATTCAGCATTTACGGATGTAATAGCGATTTCTTCGAGTTTCTCTTTGTTCCTTAGTAAACCGCTTAACCATTTGTTGAATTTTGGCATTTCGTATGTGAGATTATTTCAATCCAATCTCTAAACGGAGTTGTTTGTACATCTTCAGGAACCTCCTATGTCTGGTCTGCGTTTATCATTCTCCCTCACTTTCATCCTCTCGGGATATGGAAGTTTAGGTTGATACGATGTTGGTTTTGGAGAATAAGGCTCTTGAATTTCAACATTAACGGTTTTCTTTGCTTTTGGTTTTGGAATTTTCAATGTGAAAATGCATCTTTATCCTATGGATGGTGGGACTGTGGCGGTACTTTCTATAAACTTTGGTTCTTTGCACTTTATCCATTGACGTCTCCAGGTTTTGTTCGGGTTCCTTTGAAGGAATAGAAACAACGGGTGTAGAACAAGAGGAAGGAGTCGAAGGTCCTTCATAAGTTTTACCACTTCGTGTGGTGATAGCATTAACATGCTCGCGAGGGTTAGTTACGGTTTGACTTGGAAGAGTTCTTGATTTGAAGACGAAGCGGTCGTTGGAGATGTTATGACTTAGAATGCATTTTCGTTAAATTTTGGCTCATCTGGTTTTGTAAACCCCTTGCCTTGATTCTGCATTTCCATATCACTCAAGCCATCAATTGCTTGACATAATTCTAACTCGGTCTTTGAAATGCCTTGAATTTGCTGGTTGGAGCTTTGTTAAAACTAGGGTTTGATTTGCTTGGAGGTTGGTAAACTGGCCTTTTTTGATTTTGAAGTTACGGGTTTTGGATTGAAGTTGGTTCCTCTTATTTTGGTATTGAAATTGTTTCCTTGATTTGGATTGAAACGGTTTTGATTATTTGAATCAGAGGAAAACCAGGAGGTCGGATTTGTTGAGTTTGCAACCATCGGAGGTCTAGAATTGGAATTTCCTTGATTAAAATTGGCTGCAGCAGCTTGTGAAACGTACCTCTTAAATGGTTGTCTTGTTAACAATGCCATCGGTGGGCTGGACTATTTTTCTATAGGAATGGCACTCCACAAGTTTACACAATTTGCTCGGCGCATTGTACGGGATGCGAGAGCTTGGGGCTTTTTGTTTGTCGATAAGCATGTCTTCATCAAATTCTTAGTTTCAAACTCCTCGGTAAGAGCAGCAACATCTGGTGTTTAATTCCAGGAGTAGATGAATTCGAAACTCACTTGGCAACGACTGACCTTGTTTCGTGAAATACGGACCTTGGCTTATTTCGATAATTCTCAAGCATTCACGAGGCATCTTATCCAAAAAGTTTCCACCCGCAGCAGAATTCAACGAGTCTTGATCATTAGCATTCAAAGCATTGTAAAACGTATCCAACTGATGTAATTCTAAAAATCCGTGGTGTGGGCATGCTCGAAGAAGGTCATTAAATCGATCCCAAGCCTCATAAAATGATTCGTCAAATCTTTGTTGAAATCTCGTGATTTCGTTACGAAGATTTGTCGTTTTTGAAGGAGAATGAATTGGATTAATGAATTTGGAAACAAGATCTTCCCATGTCAAAATCGAACGAGGGGGGTTCTTTTTCTTGCCAAATCCGGGTTAAACTCAAGAGAAATACGGAAAAAGCATAAGGTTAATTGACGTGCTGGGGGAGGTTTGGGAATTCTCTTTGATTCAAAGTAATTCTTATTGAAATACGGATGTGGCATGTGGATACTATTTTCATGTCCAAAAAATTGTTTGTTTTGGAAACAAGATTGATCAAACCATGCTTTAACTCAAAGTTAGCATTAATTTCGGGAATTACAATTGCATCCTCGTAACCCTCGGTGGAAAATTGTTTGCATTTATTAGTGGAACAACAATTGCATCTTTGTATCCCTCGATGGGAGCTTGTAACATCTGAGCCATGGTACGATTGTCAGGCATTTGAAACTCGGGTTCCTCAACAATAACCGGTGTTATTTGTTGTTGTCGACGATTTCGATTACGAACTTGAGATCGAGTGCACATGCACTAAAAATAGAGAAAAGAAATTAAAAAGAAATAAAAAATTACACTAATATTTTTTTTTTGGATTTTTGGATTTTCTTTAACAATCTATTTTAAACGGATACACGGACGACAACTTAATCGAATTACTTCACGGTAACTTTTAAAAATTTCTTCTTAATATGAGCCGTACCTCGTAAATGACACAAATGGCAAGTTTTTTTTCTTTGATTCGATTTGGGAACTTTTCAAGTTCACCGGAACTTATTTATGAAAATATTTCGATTGAGAGTATTATATGTTGGTGTTCTTTTACCAACTTTGTATATTTTTTTCTTTTAAGAATTTTTATATATATATTTTTTTATATGATAACTATACTAAAAAGAAAAAGAAAATATTTTTTACTTTTTATATTTTTTTAATTTTTTTGATTTTTGAAATATTTAACAAAAATGAAACTTTCGAGGACGAAAGGATCTTCAAACCAAATTCAACAAACGTAAACGACGGAATCTTTAACACAAGTCCCCGGCAGCGGCGCCAAAAATTGATATAGTATTTTACTATATATAAAATATATAATAATCCAAAAGAGCAATTAAGAACTTTCCCAAAGTCTCCCTTAAGAAAAATCCACTCTAAGAGATATATATATAATTTAATATAATACGTATAAAACCGGGAAGTATGCTTTCCCGGGTCGTTTCCCCAACGACTTGTGAAATTGAAACCACGCCTTAGTTTGGATTATGATTTGAATAAGAGCAAAGATTGATTTGGTTATCTATGACTACTAAATAAAAACAACAAATAAAATAAGCACACAAAAGCAATTAAACACTTAAAACAAATAACGAGAACAATTAAAAGGCGACAAATAAGCAAATAAGACCAATATAATCCTTAAAATGCAAACTAAAATTTTAAACCTAGAATAGGACAAAAGAAAATTTTAGGAAAAAGAAAAATATATTTTTTTTGATTATTTTTGAATTTATTATGTATTAAAAACTAATTTAATCTAATTAGATCCTAAAAAATAGCAAATTAAATCCTAAAAATTAAGAAAAATGATTTTTAAACTTAGAAAAGTCTAAAATAACATAAAAACTCAGAAAACTTATTTTTAACTATTAAAATCTATTTTTAAACAAATTAAAAAAAAAAGCTCAAAAGTGAAAAATAAATATAATAGAGGTTTGAAAATGCTTTTTCTTTCTTAATGTAAACCTAAAAGTATTTAATCTAATGCTAAAAACTATTTTTTTGTATTTTTATAAAACTTTTTTCTATTTTTTATGTATTTTCGAATTTTAAAACCTTAGAAAAATGATTAAAAAATAATCACTAGAAGGACACTAAATGTGAAAATACAGAAAACTAAAATAAACAAGGTTTACTAGAATATTAAAAGAAAGCAGCTCAGCTTATCGAATAAGCGTGAAAGTAACTTATTAGGGCCTACTCTTATAAATTGAAAAAGGCAAAATTAAAAGGTGTACTAAGCAAAGAAACAGTTGGTGCAAGCTTTGGTTGGATGAGCTATTGAAGCAAAGTGGTAAAACGTGTGTGCAGTGTGTGTGAGGTCCGGGGTTCGAAGGGTGTCTAACACCTCTTTTTTTTCACTTTTAACTAAAACTAAAAGCTGGAACTTATTAAGGACACAATTTTAAGCACTTTTAATAAATGGAGCTTAAGCTCAAACTTAAAATTCAGCTCATAAAGAGCTTTTGAAAGTCTATCTACAGTAAGTGGGCTTATAAGCTAACTTTTGCTTGTTTTAACTAAAAGCTTTGCACACAGCTTAATTTAAGCTCAATTTAAAAACCAAAAGATGTTCTAAGCAGCTTATAATGTCTACAAGCTAATTCTAATAAGCTAACCTAACTAAAAACACTTTAAGCTATCTAAATTTATGATTAAAAACAGCAAACTCAGAAAAAGAAACTTAAAGCTCAAAAACAACTTAAAGCTCAAAAACAACTTAAGCTCAAATTCTTAATAAGCCAAGATAGAAACTGAGCTTTTGTAAACTAGACTAACAACTTATCAACTATGATTATAATCCATAAAACTTAACCCTACAAGCTAAAAATCTAAGATTAAAAGATTCTTCTAGTTACTACTGTTCTTTGGCTTTTTGAGTTTTTATGAACTTTTAAGCTAAATGTACCTAAGTGATTAAGCTAGAAATTTGAAATTAAGTCTTAACCTAACTTATCCTATATCTAATCTATAAATCTACTGAGTTTTAAAAGCTAAAACTTATTTAAACTACCCTAACTTAGATTCAGTAAGTCCAACAGTATTAACTTATCGTTAATACTGCTGGTGCAATTGACAGATTGGTTAAACCAAAAATGCATGTGACCAAGGTAATTTCCTTTGCAATAGGCATACTCAATAAGAGTTTTAGAACACAATGCAAGCTCAAAACAATCCTTAAAGAGCTTGGAGCTAATTTTAACTAGCAAAGAAAAAGAACAAGGTTCCCCTGGTGCACAGGTAAGAACTATAAGCCTTAAAATGATTATAAACTTAAACTAATACCTCAAATTTGCTCAAAACTTATTCAAACATGATTATCAAACTGTCAAAAGAGAATTTACCAAAATATTTTGACTATTTGAGGTCAAACAAGCTTATTCCAAACACTCCTTTAACTTTGACAGTTTTTGCTTAAGCTTATGAAATTAAATCCTACTTATTAGAACTTCATTACCAGACATTTCTAAGCTTATATCAACCCTAACAAACATAAATCAACAACTGAATTAACTAGAATCAAAGAATTACAACTATGCTACTTTATTTTTTTGGTTTTATTGATTTTTAAGACAAATTATATAGCAACTATGAATTAAGCTACACAAGCTGAAAACAGATAAAAGGACATGATAATTCAGCAAAATGAAATACAAATAAGCTCAAATAAGTAACTAATAAGCAGACAAAGCAAAGTTAATAAGCGGATTAGCACACATTAAGCTAGAATTTAAATGACAAGGGAATTAAAGGAGAACTTACAAAATGCTTCAGCTAAATAGAAGCTTTTATGCTCTTAGAGCTTATCTACAGCTCTGGCTTATCCTTGGATAAGCCAGTAAAGTCCTTGTGAGCCCTTCCATGATTGGCTCACCCTCCATAAGCTTTAAATGTCCAAAGTATTTAAGATATTAACTGATTTTAGGATTTAAGTAGTATAAAGACTGAATTAAGCTCTATCTAAGCTTAGAGACTTAGAGAGCTATTGAGAGCTTATAAGTAACAGTTGAAATCCATGGAGCTTATTTAGAACTTATGGTAAGGTAAAGAGATTAAGACAAATCACAAACTAAATTTCATTAACTGAAATCTTTGATTACATGATTAAAAAGTAGATTACAAGAGATTGAAATTGGAAAAAAAATTACATTAACTAAATTTAAGCTAAGAACTACTACTGTTCTAAAAAAACGGGGAAAAAGAAGATGAAATGTGTGTGTGTGTGTGAGTGTGCTATTTATAGCCTCTTAGTGAACTTTCTAGCCTCTTGAGGTCTACCCACGCTCCCATCAATCTCTGCCATCCATTCTTCCAATCATTAGAGGGTTGATTATGGCCCTTGGATCATGTGATCACTCATACGGATTGCCAAGCTGGCAATCCATTGATGTGACGTTTGTGCTTGTTCTCTGAGTGATTTAAGTGCAAGATTACCCATTCCTTGTGCTTTCTCATTTGCCACCGTGGCCTCCTTGCTTGGGTGAGCCAATTAGTGCCTTTGAGATGACTAATTTGACCCTGCCATCTTGTTCATTATACCTTGAATTGTCCTTTTTGCCATTTGATTGAGACTTGCCCCTTGATTTGACTGCGTGGTAAAGTGAAGAGGATGATGAATAGTAACCATGTTCTTGGCGCCAATTTTTAGTTTTAACTGAATTGGGTAAACGGGGGGGGGGGGGTATAACTTTGGGGTATTGGCAACCTTAGTCCTTGTCTTTGTTAAACAAAAGTCCTAGTGTAAAATATCTTTTAATCTTGGCAAAAATGGTCCCTGGACTTATTGTAAAGGGTAATGGGCTTTAGGTATTAATTGTGCAGTTTTGGATTCTTGAGGGACTGAATGTGTAACTTTGGGGTATTTTTTTGTCCTTTAGTGTTTGACTTTTGTTGACCCATAGTTGACTGAGAGCTTTGACTTTTTGACTTTGGCTTGATTTCCCGGCTTCTTTTGTACTCTTCTGTTTCCCGTGTCCGTGTTTGCCCGTTTTTGACGGTTTTCTTATGATTTTTGTCTTATCCGTACCTGCATACACAAAACACAAAAACAAACATATCTTAGCCATTTTTAGTATGTTTTTGGTCATTTAGGGTTATTTTTTTGTATTAAATGGATGTGTGTTTTCACACATATCAGACTTACAAAAAAGTTGGCCGCTTTTGTGTGCAAAAAAAAAAATTAAGTACCTTGATTGGAAAAGAACCCTAAGTTGAGTGTCTTTTTGTATTATTTGCCAATAATTTTACTATGATACTAATTTTTGTTTTAAATTAATAAAATTTCAAATAGGTTTTTACCTTTTTTATATATGTACTACTTCCGTCTTAAAATTATTGTTCATCTTTTCCTTTTCGTATGTTCCAAAATTATTATTCACTACTAAAAATAGTAGTTGTAATTGTTTAACTTTACTATATTGCTCTTAATATAAATTGATATTTACAAACTAAAAGAACACATTTATTAATTGTCAAAGGGTAAAATTATCTTTTGTTTGACTTTCGTAGAAATCAAAGCAGTTTTTAATGCATTTTTCTTAAACTGTATATTTCTTTTCTGTGGACAATAATTTTAGGACGGGTAGAGTTTTTTTTTTTTTTAGTTTAGCTTGACGGTTTAAATATTTTTTTCTTTTATCGTAACTAGCTTTCAAATCGTCCGTTGTTACCTTTAAATGATAAGGTCCATCATCCGTCGTAATAGTAATCCTTGGCTATAAATGTGAATGATACGAGTGTGTGAGTCATATGTTTTGATTGAAAAGGTAGACAATGATCAATGACCATTAAAAAGGTACAACAAAGAGAAATATTCAGACAATTATTGACAATAGAAAAACATATAAGTTTTCTAATTTGTGCATTCCACACAACTTCATATGCTCTAAGTACCGTCCCGCATAGGATATGAATAATAGTATATAGTACTAGTTATAATACCCGTGCACGCACGGTTTTTTTTTCCAGAAATTATAAATTATGCATTATTATCGATTAAAATACAAAAAAATAATGAACTTGCCTTAAATGGTTATATTTGTGTATTTTTAAATAATCTGCACTTGGTTCTAAACTTGTGTGTGGTCACCCCATCTACTCTTTTGTGCATCCTCTTACTATATATGTGAGTCGCGTTGATCTCGTTGTCAGCTTTCTTTTGCCTAGAAGCGACTTCAATTTGGCCATATAGTTTCTTTTGGTTGCTAATATAGCATTCTGCAAAATACGATAAGAGTTTATAGAATACATGAGTGGACATCATCTTAATTTTTTATAAAAATATAGAAATTGCTGCAAGATTAGGATTATTTTAACCAAACACCATCAGCTTTGTATAACCATGTTTCCAAACATCAAACTTAAGCAATGTTTAATGGCATACAATTACTATAAATGTAAACAGTAAATATACATAACATCTACCTAAGATAACTATACATGATATGAGTAGATATAGCTTCTCAGAATTGTACAATCAGAGGATACATCAACTAAGATAAAAAGTATTATCTAAGAGAAATGAGAATGATTATAGAACTTTATACTTAGTAAGAAGAGAACTATAAATTGGATAATATGGTAAACTTATGCATTATAAAATCACTTTGAATGAACTTCATCGAGTTCCCAAACATCCAGTTTATCAAATATCACAGAAACATTAAAAGTAGTATTATTGAACGTTCCTTCCTCTATCAAAATAAGAATCAGAACTTGAGAAAGTTGTACGTTTTCACATTCCTATAGTCCTATTCTTGAGTCAAGAATAGTGATATTCTTAAAGAGCGGATACTCCAAGTTCTGGATTACAAATAGTTATATGACAGCAAACCCAAAGACTATTTCCTTAAATGCTGCTCTATTTAATCTGCTTTAAGCAATCCCTTAGTTGCTCAATCTATAACTAAGGGGTTGTTTCGAGCTGCGTATTATTTTCTTCCTTAAAAGTAACTATTTTGAAATGGCTGCTTAACAAATGCAATAGAAGTTTCTTTTCTTTTTGGTTTCCAGACATTTTGGCCACGCAAAGATACAAATCGGGTAAAAAATGTTTGTAATTTTAGTTTGATTCAATTTATAAGTTGTGGACCGGTTTTCGGGTCGATTCTCTATTATATCAGGTT
>BQNB010120012.1:7849-20712 GCA_026074375.1 Tanacetum coccineum
ACTAAAACAAATGCATAGCATATAATTAGCAACTGTATTAATATTTTTTTTAATCAGCCCAATAGATTAAGGGGCTGTTTGGGTTGTTATTGAACTACTAATCTGCTTATTTCAATAACATATAATTAGATAAGCAGTTTGGATAGGTGACACAGACACCTTAAAACCCTTGAATTCGGAATATGTTAAAGTAGCTCCTGGGTGGGGAACGACCCCTTTGAGGGGGTCGCAATGGCTTTATTTGCGGTGTTTCTATCTATTATTTTGGAGATTTATAAATCTTCCGTTTTATTGGATGGAATTTCAATGAATTAGATCTATAAGAACCCCTAAGTCTTAACTTTTCAATAAAAAATGAATCCAGTAGAGCTCGGATTTCTACCTCATTCTATTTCGGTAGTTCGACCGTGAAATTTATTTGTTTCTGTATTTCTGGAATATGAGTGTGTGACTTATTATAATTGATCCTATCGATAGTACAGAGAATAGGTCTGGCATCTTTATAGAGATGTTTCTACCTGTCATCAAAACTATGAAATCCCATATGCATAATTTAGGCTTATGAAATCTAAGCGGAAATCACATAACCTCATTAGCCCACAAATAAGCTTAAACAAACACCCCCAAAATCTCAAACCAAAATTCGCAATAAAAAAGAAAAGCATTTAAATGGCTTATCACAATTTACCTGAAATAAAAGTTGTCGCCCCCCATGAACCAAACACGTAACAACTACATTTCTACAACACAAACATAAGCTGCAAAAAAATAAAAGTATCAGAAAAGTTAGCTTTTTGCAACCTAGGAAACGCAAGATAAGCTGTGTAGTTCTAGATGGAAACGATACCTATGAGGCTCAGACCTGCAAAAAACACCGCCAATTATAACTTCTTTTTCCCATTGTTAGTCTTCTCTTGATGTGTGTCGCAACATCACCATGTTTCTGGCATAAGGAATCATTATTTTACAGCAGATGCAGAAACCTATTAATCAAAAACAACTAAATTTTACAAAGCCCCCAAATTTTAAGAAAGCCCTAATTTCAAAATTCAGCAAATTTAAGACCAGGAAACTCGAAATCACAAAATAGCATATCAAAACTATAAATCAAGATTAGAGAAATTAAACCCATACCTCAAAAAACACATAACTGCATCATAAAGCATGAACATACCATAATCGCATCACAAAGCATGAACTAAAAATCAGGACCTTGATTTAGGGTTTATATAATTTGTGGAAGATATAAATTTGTGGAAATAGTCTCTGTGTTTTTTGTATTGTGTGATGGATGAGTGATGTGAGTGGAAATAATATCTGTGTGTTTGGGTCGGTGAGAGACGAGTCATTACACACGTAGCATGGTACGTGTTTTGTTTTAAGGGCGTTGGGAGTAGTGCATTGGGGACACAAAATGTACTAATGATTTACGACCTTTTAGATAAACGGGTTGACCCAGACCCGGCGGTTTCCGGCGAACGGCTTGACATTCCGGCGGGTTCCGGCAAAAATGGAGCGGGTCATGGGGCAGCATTAAATGGCAGCATTGGGGTAATGGGGCAGCATTAAATGGCAGCATTGGGGTAATAATCTCACTCTTTAATAATATAGTATAATGTCTTCAATGGTTGATGTGGCCATTAAAAGATTTATCAGTAATCAATTATAATGTCTTCAATGGTTGATGTGGTAACGATATTTTTCAATGGTTAAAAGTAGGGGTGAGCATCGGCTCAAAACCGAATCGAACTGACAAAAACCGAACCGAACCGAAAACCGAGTTTGGGAAAAAACGCAAACTGAAACCGAACCGAAGTTTACCGAGAAAAACCGAAACCGAACCGACAAAAACCGAACCGAATATATAGTTTAAGCGTATTTTTCTTGGTTTTAACCCGAACCGAACCGACAAAATCTAAACCGAAAATTACAAATATACAAAACCGAAAACCGAACCGAAAATGGTCGGTTCGGTTTCAATCGGTTCGATTCGGCTCGGTTTGTCGGTTCAGTTCGGTTTTCGGTTGCTCTTGCTCAGCCCTTACTTAAAAGTCACTGCACCCTAGAGACTTTTATTTCTTTTACATGCCTATAAATGTAATTTTGATATTTCCCTAAATGTCAATGTCATATATAATGATTCTGTGGTCCTCATATACAGGTTTGCATTAAAACCAAACTGACAAATAATGGAAATCGTTGAGGTCCTTATATATAAAACATCACTGTTTAAAGTTAAAAGATGTGTGCCGAGAAAATAGGAGAAAACAATCTGCAAATACAAACTATATATGAACAACGGAAGTTATGACTGGCATCACTAAAATGTGTGATGGTCACGCCAACCTCTTGAAAAAGGGAGATATAACACGATTTGAACTCGTGCGATGGTAAGTTAAAATCCCGTAAATTGTTCGGAGAAAATCATGATTACCCGAAAAAACGAAAGCTCTTAGTCCCGACTAAATAAAAACGTCACTGGGTGTATAAAAAATAAAATCCTTTACAGTAGTTTCTATTTAAAATATGCAATTAAAATAAGCCAAATGCTCAAATGAAGCTACCATGATTGTGCTAAATATTGCATGTAAATATTGCCCAGCACTTGAAATTTGGAATTCTTGTGCGGTTGTATCTTTCGTACCACTTTGAATATACCGGCGTGGTTGCATTTTAGGGATATATACTACTAAAAGGAGAAAGAGGAAGGAAAAAAAAATGAGAAAAAGAAAGTTAATAAGATAAAGTGGGTATATAAGGATCTCAAGCTTTAATGAGAAGATCATGAGCTAGGTCACCCAACAATGACTTGTGGGTAATGGATGTCCTTTTATGTGAAGAGCAATAAAACATATAGAGATATAAATCAAATGGGAGTAAATGCATTTTTTTTCTTAGGAAAATGATAGATCATGATCTAAAGCCAAACTAAATGTAACTCTGGTTATTTTCTTAAGTTTTAAAATCAATCTATCCAATAGATAATTGTAACTGTTTCTTTTCTAGTGGTTAAATGTTGGGTTTTGTTGTTCCTATAACAGTAAAACACAAGTGAAAGCAAAGTCCAAAACCTTCATTATCAAACCCAAAACAAACAACATACGATTTCATCACAAACATAAACTGTTTATGTTTGTGATAGAGATGAGCACGGTATCAAATTGGTACCGAACTCGTACTGAATTGGTGGTATCGATTTTTTCCCGAGCATGAAACAGGTGTACCGATACTGTACTGAACGGGATTCGGGTACCAGAACCGCTACCGGTACTCGGTACTGGAAAATCGGTACCTATCCGGTACTTCCCGTTTTTTGTTAGACCAAAAACAAAATAATAGATTTCACGCTAGTAACTTTCTATGAAAAAAAAATGATATAACCTGCATTTTCGAGTGATTTCGAACCGATAGTTCATTATCATAACCCTAATCCGATTCATCAATATACGACATTAAGGTTTCTTTAAAAATTGTTCATCTCTCTCCTTAAAATCAATACATGCAAATTAGATACAAAATAAACTAATAATCATAAATGTAACTATGTATAATGATATATGCGAACTAAATATAATAAACAATAATTATTATATACTAATAATATACTCGTATGTAACTAACAACTTGAGTCGACAAGCTAATATATGTATACTGATACGTGCGAATTCGATATATAAACTAATAATCATTGATGTAACTATATATCCTGATTATTAGATAAAATAAACTAATAATCATTGCAAACTATGATACATATTAGCGAATTTTTTTCAATGATGATGATCGAGATGATTTAAAGACAGTAAATTTGATGATTTGAGTGATTAATAATAAGTTTGGGTTTAATTTTTTTAAGATTTGTGATGGAGCTATGGTTGTTACAATAGGTTTTTGGGACGTTTGGTTTCTTTCCTTATGACTACTCAAATTTCGGGTATTTTTCGGTACTATCCCGTTTTGGTACCAGTGCCGAATTAGTGGTCCCGACTTTTTTTTGCTCGATTCATGGTACCGTTCCCGTACCGTGTACCGAGAGTCGGTACCGTTTCGGTACGGTACCGGTACGGTTCCGGTTCAGTACCAGGATTCGGGTTCAAATGCTCATCCTACATAAACTAATACGACCACGAATAATAGAACTGTAGTTGTCGCTCTCCACCGTAATTGTTGAAAATTTAATGTAATTGAAGGTTTCAAGTCACACTTGGTAATGGGTATGGAGGTACGAAGTGTACACACATCAAGTCATTGAATCACCCTGACTTTAATAGTGGTATGATACAATTCATATATCTGACAGATCTATAATTTGTTTAACCCTAGAGTTTGGTCCACTTCTAGTCCTAATGGAGAAGCCAATGACAGTCATCGTCATCACCAACCGCTAACCACTATAATACGGAACATAAATCACATAATGGTCGTCCAATGATACATGAACTAGCAATAAACGACATATAATAAACAAGTAAACTACCATATCAGTCAATAAACATATAAAGTATCCAACGTAAATTTATTAAATCTAAAGTAAACGAAATCAAAAATACGCACAACCAAACACCTCTCGAATTTGAAAATGAAAACACTCAAATCACTCAAACTAATCTATCCGGTAACATTTAGTGAATCGTTCAATTGCTTAATCGTGATGAATATTCTATTATAAGCTTGACAATGATACACATCTCCACACACTAGAATCTAGACGTAACTAATCTAAAAGGAAAATACATGGGTAACATTTATAAAAGGTTTAAAATATAGCTGATGGTCTGAAAAAGCATCGAAGTTTCCACTTTTTCATATTACATGCATCCATCTATTAATTTTCCTAAAGAATGCAAATCTTTCGTTAATCTTTCTATTCTAACTCTCTAACGGATATTGTTTGACGTGGCACTAGTTAATGTCTTTTTTCTTGTTTTCTTTTTAATTTTTTCCATTTTCCAATGTTTTGGGTTCGTTTTGCAGATAAACAAAGACACAGTGTTTTAAATTATTATTTTTCCTCGATATTCATAATCCCAATTTCCTATACATTACGATCAAACAAAAAAATCCTCTCAAAGCCTAATTTCTCACAAAACACAATCCCTAATTTCATACAGCTTTCTACAAATTTTAGTTTTGCTTTATGTCATTAGGTATGTAATAATGTTACTCGTTAATTTTAATTTTGTTATTTGTTTTTGATCATTTATTTTTGTTAAATATAATTTGGTCTTTTTGTTAATTTTCTAACAAAATGATATCTGGACCAGCTTGTTGTTTTGATGTTCATAATGACGGTTATTTCCTCAATTTATCTCTAAGCAATGCTAATGGTTTCATCCTTGAAATGAGTGTTGCAAGGATGGATTATGAATCGTTTGCTGAATTTTTTAGAAGAAAAAAGTGGAAACTTCTTTTAAGGTTTGTATTACCATGTACCAAATGTAGATTTGGATAGGGGTTTAGTTAGAGTCAGCAATGATAGGGAGTTAGAACACATGTTTGATGTTGCTGAGTCATTTGGTAGGCTTGATCTTTATCTTGATCACTTAGATATGGATCTTTTAGAGTATTTAGGTCAAGCTGATGCAACTGAGATGGATGCTTGTGTTTCTAAGACGAAAGTCCCTCCCAAAAAGAGGTATTGTAATGGATTTTCCATGGATGGAATGGTTAATTAGACTGAGATGGAGGTTGAAAATCAGGGTGGATCTTCTCAGCATCCACAAAAAACAGACAAGGGTAAAGAGAAGGTTAATGAAACAAAGGGTGTTGAAGCTAGGACTAGTACTATTGATAAGGGCAAAGATAAGGTTAGTTAAGATAAAACAGAAGGCGTTGAAGCAAGGATTACTATTGTTGATAATGAGTATGATAGACTTTGATAGTGATGATGATAGTGACTATGATTCAAATAAGTCAGTTGGCTATCTTAATCCTGGTGAAGAAGAATTGATTGAACTTAGAAATATGATGAAAGCTAATAGAGAGAAGAAAGCTAAAGGTAACTTAGTTCCAAAAATGAATGAGCCAAATGATAGAAACTATATGCCTATTGATACTACTAGAAGTGAGACTATGGTGGAACATGATATGTTCATGAATGAGCTATTGAGAAGGATTTAGGCTACTAATGGAATGAAAAAAATTCAAGATCCTTTCACTTTTATTGAAAAACATGTGGACAAGTATCCAATGTATGATGAAACTACACACTGAAGACTGAGGAAACCAAAGGTGAAAAGCATAGCATACTTAATTTGTACACTTTTTAATGTTTATAAATGACGTTTATTAACACATATTTCTATTTCAAATGCAGGTTGGTGAAAAGTATGTATCTGTTAACCTGTTCAAAGAGTGTCTAACCTATTATGCTTTAGCTAATGGTTTCTCATTGTGGTATAAGAGGTGTTGTAGAAATAAGATGGTAGCAAAGTGTGGAAAGAGACCACCAAAGTTGTATGGTCCTGGTACAGGTAAACAAAGGAAGCAGAATATGTATCCTAATGTTATTATTGATGACTTGCCTACATGTCCTTGGAGATGATATGCTAGGTGGATGATTGATGAAAAAACTTTTCAAGTTATATCATTAGTTGATGAGCATACATATGCTATGAATTTCAACTTTGGTTCATTGGTCAACTATAGGTGGATTGGAAATGTCTTTGGTGATAAGCTTAAGGCTAACCCAAAGATTAGGTTATGTGATATAGCTGACTTAGAGATGAAAAAGTATAAGTGTAAGGTTACCCCCAATCAGTGTACACATGCTAAGAAAATGCTTTAATGGTGTATGAAAAAACAGTTGATGAACATTATGTTATGCTAAGATCATATGGAAAAGCAATTTTAGATTCTAATCCTGGGTTCACTGTAAAGTTGAAAGTGACTGTTAATCCTGATGACAAAAGATACTTTGATAGGTTTTATGTGTGTTTTGCTTGACTAGCAGATGGATGGAAGGCTGGGTGTAGGAGGGTAATTGCATTAGATGGTTGTTTTCTAAAAAGTCCTAATCAAGATGAAATACTAACTGCAATTGGAAGGGATGTGAATAACCACCTAGTGGCTTGGGCAGTGGTTGATGACATCAAATAACGTCACATTTATACTATCATTTATCCCGAATAAGTTACCCATTTTTATATAGTTATTGCAAGAATTTGTACTTAATTGCTTAAAAGTGTTATTTGCAGTAATTAAGGAGTGATTTGTGACGACATGTGATAAGTGTAGAATACACATATCCATTTATGCCTAAAACAACCCAAATAAACCCAAAACAGACCAAAAATAGCAAAAATATGCTTGTATTTGTGTTTTGTATGTGCAGGTACGGATAAGTCAAAAATCACAAGAAAACAGTCAAAAACGAGCAAGCACGGACACGAGAATCAGAAGAGTACAAAAAGAAGCCAAAGAATCAAAGCCGAAGCCAGAAAAGCCAAGCCTCAGTCAAAATCAGCCAAAATCAATCAAAGATGGTCAACAATAAGTCAACAAACCCGAAAACAAACCACTTTCCCTATTTATAAACAAACCACAGGGCCCAAAACTTGCAATATTCCACCAAACCCTTTTATAATAAGAAAGAGAAAGAAACACAAGGGGCTGAAGTTGTTATTTCCCAAAGTTCAAACGAGTTTTTACCTATTTTAGTTATAAAAGGGCGGCGTAAATTCCTCATTCACTGTTCTTATTTCCATGTCGTGCCCTTGGCTCAAATCAAGGGGTTTTCGAATTAGAGGTTACAAAGCGACAATTAAGTGTAAATGTACTCCTTAGCAGTAAGAAATGTCACCTCCAATCTCTGATTGGTCAAGCCCAAATGAAAGAATGCTTCGTTGTTGGAGAGTAAAAGCACAAGTAAAGAAGAAATTGCTCATTTCTTACGACTAAAGAAAGCACAAACGTCACATCAAAGAATGACATGCTGGCAATCCTCAGGTGTCCACAATTTGATCAAACGGCCACAATTGATGCTCAAGTGATTGAAGAAATGATTGGCCAGGATTAAAAAGGTTGAAGAGCAAGGCAAGAGGCTAGAAGGATCCAAGGCAGCCTATAAATAAGACCTCACCTCTCACACACGAGATATCTAGTTCTAGTGGTAGTTTTTAATTTAGTGTAGCTTAAATTTTAATTCTTAGCTTAATGAAGTTTTAATCTTGTAATTTTCCTTTAAAAGTACTGTAAGCAAGTTTTTATTAATGAAATTTAGTTTTTCTAAATCTCTCCAAGTTTCTTTTTCATAAGCTCTCTTAATAAACTAAGTCGCCTAAATAAGCTAATAAGCTCATTTAAAGCTCTTTCAGTCTATAAGCTGAAATAAAGCCATTTGAATTCAGTATTAATCTTACCTAAACCTTAAATCAGTTTAATCTATCATGGATCTTATTGGATTAGAGCTTTTGGAAGGGGATCTTAACTTGGAAGAGATCCCAAGGACTTTTACCCTAGCTTATTAATAAGCTAGGGAGCTTGTAGCTGCCTTAATTGGTACCTCTTGTTTAGCTAGAGGTGAATTGTAAGTTTTCTTTTAATATCTTGCTTTAAATATAGTTTTATAGCTTTCTAAACTTAGATCTGCTTATTTGCTTATTGAATATGCTTATTAGTGCTTATTTTAGTATAATTTAGCTTAATAATCATAGTTGTTTGTCTGTTTTTAGTTTTCTTAGCTTAAATCTTAGATTTTCATATTATTGTCTTAAAAACCTCTAAAAAACCAAAAATATAGTAAAATAGCTTAAGTCTTAGATTATTGCTTACTTAGTTGTTAAGTCATGCTTATTAAAGTAGTTTTAATCTGTTAATTGTCTGGTATTAAGCATTTGTTTAATAGATTTCAAATTTAGTAGCTTAATCATAACTGTCATAGTAGTAAAGGGATGTTTGGATTAAGCTAGTTTGACCACAATAAGTCAATTTAATCTGTGCAAACACTTTGAGTCAGTTCAGTTTTTCTAAGAAATTAAGTTTCCAAAAGATTTTAGAGTTTAGATTGCTAAATTGAAATAATTATGGCTTATTATGTTGGTGCCAGCACCAGGGGAAATTATCTTTGAATTTCACTTGTGCAATTGTTGATCTAAGCCCTCCAAGGCTTAGATCTTACTTGAACTTTGTTTGTACACTCTATTTGAGTGTGCCTTAGTGCAGGCCTCCCTTAGGAAACTTGCACTTTTGAGTTGCACTTGTGCATAGTGCACCAGTACTAACTACAAGTTAGTACTGCTGTCACTTTTGTCTTAAGATTAAGCCAAGTAATCTTAGGACTTAGCTTTTCAACTTAAGGTAATATATAGTTTAGAGGTAGCTTAATATAGATTAGGTAATAGATTTAGATTTATTGCTTATTAGTTAGCTTAATTTGCTGCCATAATTCACCAAAGTGCACCAGTACTAACTAAAAAGTTAGTACTGCTGTCACAGTTTGTACTGCCACCTTTGGCTTAATTTTTAGTTAAGTAAGAACTTTTAGTTAAGTTTAAGTAAGATTTAGGTGCTTAGATTCAAGTAGGATTAAGTCTAGTTATAGCTTATTATAGATTTAATCTTAGTTAGCATTTTCTAGCTTACTTTCCTAGTTCAATTTAGCTGCCAATTGTACCAGCAGTACTTACAAAAGTTAGTACTGCTGATGTTTAAGCCCCAATTTAAGTCATCAATTTTAGGATTTAGTAGCTTATCTTTTAGTATTGTATAGTCTAGGAATAGCTTAATACAGACTAGGACTTAAATTTCACTTTCTAGCTTATTAGCATTACTTATTGTTGCTGTCAAAAGTCTTTCAAAAAGATAAAAAGCCAAAAACAGTACTTAGAAATTTTAGGATTTTAATTTGTTAATTTAGCTTATGAATCTAGATTTTTCAGCTTATATAGATAGATTATAAGTAGTTTAAATAGTCCTTTAAGTTTTAGAGTCCAGTTTAGCCTTTTGAGGTTCTTAGCTTATTTGGATTTTGTGTTACTTTGCTTATTTCCTGAGTTTGCTTAAGTCATGCTTAATTTCAGTAGCTCCAAAGCACTTCTAGGTTAGATTTCTTTGCATTTTTAGATTAAGCACATCATAAGCTATCTAGATCACTTTTCCTTTTTAGAATTGAGCTTAATTTGAGCATTTTCTAGCTGTTTAAGTGAAAATAAGCCCAAAACCTCACTTTCTGTAAACAGCTTAAAGATAAGTTCTTTTTGAGCTTATTATTGATTTTCAGCACAAGGTTCTTTTATTAAAATTGTTCATTATAGCTTAATCTCCAACTTTGCTTTTATAAGTTTTTCATTATAAGCACTTTTTAATTTCAACTTATTTTTAAGCTTTAAAAGGTCCGTTAGTGTAGTCGGGGTTAGGCCTCAGGGTAGGTTTTGTAATTTTCTCATTTCTTAGTTAACTCAGTTAATCCGTTGTCTGTTAAGAATTTTACTTCGTTAATCCTTTTAGTAATTGCACTGTTAGTCCTTTTGTTAAATCTTAGTTAACTTTCAATTAAGTTTAGCATTTTTATTAAAAATTAGGGTAAGGTTTTAATTAGTTTAAAGATAAAAATTAGGGCTTTTATTTTTATAAAATTTCTGCACACTTTCTTTATTTAGTGTATTTTTTTTATAAAATTTTTAGGACTTTATTTTTAATAATTTTATTAATTTTATAGTTTTTAATTAGTTTAAATTTAGAAAATTCATATCGTTTAAACTAAAAATCCAAAAATAGTAATTTCTGTTTCTAAAATTTTCTTTTGTCATATCTTAGGGTTATAAATTTAGTTTACATTTTTAGGGATTAAAATTAGTTTACTTGCTTAATAGTCGCGTTTTATTTGTTTTCCGTATTTGATTAATTGTCCATTTTTTTTAGTAGTCATAGCTTACCAAATCAAATATCTTTGCTTAATTCAAATCAGAATCCGAACTTAAACGAGGTTTCAATTTCACTAGTCATTGGGGATAACGACCCGGGTGATCATATTTACCCGATTTAATATACGTATTATATATTATATTATATATATTTTTAAGAGTGAATTTTATCAAGGGTAACTTGGTAATTTTCTTAATTACTCTTAAAGTTATATTTTATTTATATATTTTACGTGTGTAAACTAATGCAATCACACACCCACATCAAATCCATATAGACACACACTTAGAGGTCGCATTATATTTTATCAATAACATTTTCTCATTGAAATCACTATAAACTGCTTAGATATCAAATGTCATATGAAGACTTTGCAAATCGTGCCATACATAAAGGAGTAATCATTGACAACAACTTCAACCCTCAAGTTAATGTTGAACAAATTTTCCTTAAAAATGGCTTTCAATCCTTCTACCACTTAGATGGAAAGATTTACCCACAATTCCTCATTGAACTTTATCGATCTTTTCAATTTTATCCATCAAACAATAATTGGTTTGTCTCTTTCAACATCTATGAAGAAAGATTTCTTTTTACTCTAAGAGAATTCGGAATTCTTCTAGATCTTCCTCACAAAGGACACTCCTTTTATACCAATGAATGGTCGCTCACATCTATTCTAAATCATAACAACTCACAAACAAATGATCCATGTTTCACAAACCATGATCATCCCACTTCTATCATATCTAACATAACCATAAAAAGAATTAACGGAGAAAAATACGACTCACTTAATCCAAATTTCCTCTACACTGATGAAGTGTATCCTTACCTAAGAACCACATAAATCGTTATCCGAGAAAACATTCTCTATGACAATGGATCCAAAATCTAATTATCCGCTTGTAGTGCATACATGCTTTATTGTATTACTACTTCCACTCCGTTTAATCTAGCATACTTCATGGTTAAACGAATGCTACATTCCAAAAATTCTCCAAATGAACCGTTACCTTACGGTCTCCTTCTGTCTAAGCTCTTTAAAATAATTAAAAGAACTCGTTTCTCTCTAAAAAGTAAACAATTCATCTCCTTTAATCCTTCAATGGACACGATGAGAAAATTCTCTACCAATGATGAAATCATTGAAGATTATCATTGCGGTTTGCATGATCATCACGATCATGATCGCTCACAATGGTAATTCAAAAATAAGTATGTAATAGGAAACATTAAAATCTTAACTAGACTATGCTAAGTTCGTCTGTGTAACATTAATAGGTTAATGTGCAAGACCACTAGATTATGTGTAATGAATTGCATGCGATTAGTCTATACTTGCGACATTACTTGCCTATTTCCTTATTTGTATTAAGTCTTGGGTGCAAAATGCAGTTCTGGTCGTTTTTGTTGAAGGATGCGACCAACGGATCCACCATATGGTAGATCCGTACGTTGTTTTGGTGGATCCGTGGCTAACCAGTCCAGGCGCCAAAATTCGAATTTTCTTGATTTTTAACTTTTTCTACATTATCTTATAACCATGCTATATGATACTATGTGGGATTTTAAACCTTAGGATATAACATATTCTCCATATAATCAAAGGATCATTATTCAAACCATATCACCACTTTCACCTTATAATCATCGACCTCAAACACCATTTTCTTCACACTTTCTCCATATTTCTCATATACAACCTTACTAGTTCATCACCATGACTAGTTCATCCAAAACAAATTCACCAAACTTCAAAAGAAAAACCGCACGAATGAGTGTCAAGTATCCAACCTATGTCAATCTCACATCCTGAAGTGAGGAACAACCAAATGAGAGAACTCCCTCATGTCCTCCTAGAAAGAAATCCCTCTCACCACCACAAGCTCCATCAAAATCTGTAACATCCGAGAATTTTCGGAATTTTAAAGGAGATATAAGTTATTCCTAGGTTGAATTATAAAAAACGAGTAGCTAAATCACGTTTTCGTTATTTT
>BQNB010120013.1:0-20712 GCA_026074375.1 Tanacetum coccineum
GTGGATACTTAGTTTTTATGAGATCCTCATGACCTCGCTTCGAGTTCCAATGGACTTAACTATCAGAATCCTACTACGCTTCAAACTTTTAACCTTACGATCGATAATTTCAACAGGTTCTTCAGCAAAATGATCGATAATCTCAACAGTTCCAATAGACTTAACTATCGGAATCCTACTCGTCAAAAACCTTAAGTTGTCTACCTTAATTCTTTCCAAAGGCACGTGCATATTTGCATCCATCCAATACTCCTTTAAATTTGAAACACATCAAATACACTACTAAATTATTAAGACAATCTTATTCAATAGGCCATAGGACTGATCCCTTTAATGATCTTAAATAGTCCCACATATCTTGGTGCTAACATTTCTTTCTTTCCAAAATGCACTTCATCTTTCCAAGATGACACTTCCAACATCACTTTATCACCAACTTCAACTCTAAATGTTTACGCATATTGCCAACATAGCTCTTTTGACAATCTCTTGCCGCTTTGAGCTTCTCCTTGATCAAGACTACCTTATTTGTTGCCTCTTGTATCAGTTCTGATTCAATCGACCGAATTTCTCCAATTTCAGCCCAAAGAACATGTGACCTACACTTCCTTCCATACAACGCTTCAAATAGAGCACATCAAACACCCGAATGATAAGCTCTCAACATATCCTTCAAAGTCTGAATGGTACGCTCACTTTGTCCGTCCGTTTGAGGATGATAAGTCGTACGCATGTTTTAGCCGTGTTCTCAATGCCTTCTGCAATGTCTACCAAAGCCGCGAAGTAAATCTTCCACCACGATTTCAGATGATCGACACATGCACTCCATGCCTTGTTACTATCTCATTAGTGTAAAGTCTCGCTAATTCTCCATTTTAAAATCTTTACGTACTACCATGTAATGGGCATACCTTAGTTAGTCTATCGACTATTACCCAATTCGTACCATACCCACTACTTGATCTTGGCAACCTTGTAATAAAGTCTATAGTTATTATATCCTACTTCCACTCGGGTATCTCTAGTTGTTACAATAAACCTGAAGGTCTTTGATGTTTCAGCATTCACCTTTAAACAAGTCAAACAATTGCTAACATAGGTAGCAATATCCTTCTCCATACATGGCCACCATACATATCTCTAAGGTCATAGTACGTCTTATCCGCTCCCGAATGTACCAAGTACCTTGATGCATGAGCCTCGTCCATCATTAATGTCCTTACATCACCTATTAATGGAACCCATAATAAATACATACCTCCACCTTCCTTCCTTTCCATTAGTTGGTCCAGGCCACGCAACATTTCTGCTGTCGCGTTCTCTACCTTGCCTCTTTGCATGAGTACACAACCTAATCCTTGATTCGACGCGTCGCAGTAAACTACAAACTCTTTGGATCCATCAGGCAATGACAATATTGGTGTATCGTATAAATTATCCTTCAACGTCTGAAAAGCTTCCTTTTGTTCCTTGACCCACTCATACTTCTGAATCTTCTGTGTCAGTGGAGCAAGGGGTTTAGCAACCTTAGAAGAATTCGCGATGAAACGTCGATAGTAACCTGCCAATCCTAAGAATAATCATATCTCGGATGGCGTCTTAGGTACTTTTTAATTCTTCATTGCTTCTATCTTACTAGTGTCCACATAAATATCATTGCTGAACCACATGTCTGAGAAAACGCACTTCTTGTAGCCAGAATTAATACTTGGAAAACTAGGCAAACAACTTTTCCTTCTTCTTTGTTAGAAACAAAGAAGTCTCGGTCACTAGTAGTTATTTAGCATTTACTAGCTCATTAATTAATAATGTTTAATGTAATCGGGCCGACAAAGAAAAATCCTGAAAAGCCCATTCAAAGGCCCATATGGCCGGCCTCATTAAGGGGTTATAAATACCCCTCACATGTCAAGGTTTAGGGTACGTGATAATCTCTGTAAACACAAAACTCATATCTCTAGTAAGTTTAATCAACCTTCATTAATTTTCTTTCTAGTTTTTCTCTTGATCTTTAAACCTCAATCTTTTTTGTGAGATAAATAATTATTGGAACCATCAATTGGTATCAAGAGCCTAAGTGGTTGGTGTTTTGATATTGTGTGTTTGAAAAAAAATCAAATCGAACGAGCCTTAATATATCGCTTGGTGACGAAAAAAAGGGGGCTGTTTGATTTATTCTGGTTCGGTGCAACTTTTCTTTGCCGACACAAGGGACAAAAGGGTTTTATCCTTTTTTGTTAGTTCGACGAAAAAAAATGGTAGAACAGCAGTAGACAAAACAAGGGATTTAATTTGGTTCAAAGCAAAATATCTATCACAATATCTATCGCACTACCAGAAGACAAAAGAAAAAAAATATTGCAAATCGTCCCTTTGATTCCTATTAGACTAAAGAAAAAAATAGACAAATTCGGCCTTCTGGTGGGGAACAGTAGCCGCTAAACAAAGAAAGAAAACAAGAGAATTGTCTCTTGTGGGGAGAATCTAAACAGACGCCTTCTTTTTACAAATAAGGAATTGGTGCCATGTTTTATACACAGCATACGCTACAAGAAAAGAAGAAAAAAAGAGACGTGCCAAATCTCTAGCCACCATGACAACAAAATCTTTCATCATCTCCATCACCATGTGCGGCTAAAAATCTTGTAATCTCTTCCGAGATTTATTTCAACAATTAATTATTGTTTTACGGTTTCTTCTTGATTTTGTAAAATCCCGCCAAAGATACGATTCTTTTCTCGGTTTTAATCAAAAATTTGTAAAATTCCGTGAACATTAATTGATTTCAATCAAAGACACATATAATCAAACACAAATAACCACTCAAGATCCGTTCATTCATTTCACTGCAGACAAGATGGCAACAACTGATAAGAGCAACTGAGCTGGTACGGATAAACACGTCCTCCTTGTTGGAGGGTAAGTGGCTTTGAGTCTTGGGAAGATACATTTAGAGAGGTACATACGTGGTAAACCTCTTCGGAAGCTAATTTGGAAATCCATCACTCTAAAAATTGGACTACTCTCATTAACGATCACAGTCTACTACAGGTGAGAAATCGCGTGAACAACAAAACTCATGTTAACCAAGAGAAAAAGACTAATGAAGAGTTCACAGAGGCTGAGAACAACAAAGAGCGTGATTGACATTCAAGCTATACAAAACTTCTTAGTATGGGCTCCCAAAGAAACATCTTCAACCCCCTACATCCAATCAAACCGAGACAGAAAAAGAGATTTGGGAGAATGTGGAGCTACTCATGCAAGGTTCTGGCCTCACAGAACAACAAAAGAAAGAGACATTGTTTGATCAATATGAAAGGTTACAGGCTAATGGAAATGAATCAATTCACGATTACTTTGTTAGATTCCACAAGATGATTAATGACATGAAGATCACTAAAATGGGAATCCCAGTTCATCAGAGGAATACCAACTTTGTCAATAACTTACCTTTGTATTGGGGCAAGTATGTTCTTATTATAAAGAACAGCAAAGACATATCAACTGTGAGCTATGTTGATCTATACACTTACTTGAAGAGCGATGAACAACATGCCTTGAAGACTCTTAGAAAGATGAAACAAGCTTCTGGGAATGCTGATTCACTTGCTTACATGGCTAAGACAACATAATTAACCTCTTCACCTTCATAATATGTTCCTCCACCACCTCAGTATGCACTTGCTCCACAACAAGCTCCTCAGTCAACCAATGATGCCATGCTGGCAACGATGAACCAGATTGTAAACTTACTTAGTGGGTTTCAGAAACAGTTTCCTCCTACCAACAACCAGCTCAGAACCTCTACTAATCCAAAGACCCAAGCTACGATTCAAGCTGGTCAGATTATAACAGAGAGTGTTCAACGAAGAGCTCCGAGTAATAAAGGAAAACAAGCTGCCACTGTATCTTAAGGAAAGGTGGTGACATGTTACAACTGCCGTGGTCAAGGACATGTGGCAAGGGAATGCAAGGAGAAGAAACAAGCAAAGGACTCACAGTGGTTCAAAGACAAGGCATTACTTATGGAAGCTAAAGAGAAAGGCGCTATTTTGGATGCAGAGGCTGAAGCTTTTCTGGCAGATGTGGAGTGTACAGCACCTTATGCTGAACCATTGGCCATCACTACCACTACGGCATTTGAAGTAAGCCATGAGGATGCATACGATTTTAATGTCGATGAAGCACCTCACGCAGCTGCAGCATTCATGGCCAATCTGATGCAGACTGGTCCATCTACTGGACAGGGCACTAGTAATGATACTGACTTTCATTCAGAGGTACACAGTTACGATAATCACTTCTTTGATAATATGAATCTTTAGGTATCACAAGAGATACACGTGGGAGAACAAATAGACTCTGATGTTGATTCGGTTATCGATGATTATGATAACACCATTCCATATCATCGATACCAATTAAACAACGAAGTTGAAAGTGTTCCAACTGATGTATCTTCTGTCGTACCTGGTGGAATATCTGTGATTACTATTCTAGATGTTTTGAGGTCCAACTTGCGGGACACATTAAAACTAATGAGGAACAAAGCTTTGCTTATGATTCCTTAAAAGCTGAGCTTGAGAGATACAAAACACAGGTTCAAAATCTAGAACAAAGTAAGGTTAAAAAGGATTCAGAACAACTAGTTTTTGAACGTAACAAACGAAATGCTGACCTTGAAGAACAACTTGTGTCATTAAAACAACAATTCTTACAACATGTTGAGTCTAACAAGTCTTTGAAAACAAAAAGTGAAAATTAAAAGTAGATAAAAATGCTCTTGAGGAAAGTTATCTAGAGGAATTAGTTTGGTTAAGAAATACTAACAAGGTTGTCACGGAACTTTTACAATTGTATGGTCAACCTGTACAAACTGTCCATATGTTATCTAAACGACCAACTTTTTCCACAAAGGACTTACACAAATCTGCTCTTGGTCATCATAATCCACTGTATCTCAAATCAGCTTAGCTATGTCGCCCAACCCTGTATCTTGGTGATGTAATTATAGATCCTGTACATACCCCCCTTAGGGTATATGATAGTAAAGAGACCTTAGTTCAAGCTGAAGTTAGTAGAACTAAGATGTTAGAAAGGATGAAAGACCCATTGTGCAAAGTGTCATCTAAGCCTATAAATTACGCTAAGTTAAATAGTATGTATGATACATTTGTGCCTCAAAAGCAGTTGTCTAGAGAACAGGTTTATTGGTTACCAGCTAATGAAGTTGCAAGTTATAATTGTAACTAGCCTAAACCTGTAACTAACTTTGTTCGTACTCGTCCAGAAGAGTCAAGTTAACACTCAGTTAAAAATGTTAAAAGCATGTTTTCCAGAGTTTGATAAGGTTGTCAAAGACATAACGACACCCTCATATATAACCCTCATATATAACAAATGGGGAGTGGCATTTTGAACATACCAAAAAGTGCTTTGTCGAAGAAATAATTCCTTTTTATGAAAAACTCAAAACGCATGTTAAAGGTATAGAAGATAATATTTTCAAAGAAGTATCTGAATACATGAAAATCTTTGATGAGCTGGACAAAGAGTATGATCAATGTGTTATTGATAAGAAGAGTTTGGAAATAAAAAATAAAAATTTCCTGATTCAAAATGAGTGTTTGCTAGCTGAATCTGTGTCTAAAGATATTTGTTCTGTTGTGGTTACTTCCGATATTGCTGTGCCTATGAGCGTTGACCCTAGATCTAATTGTGTTAAGGAACACTCCAGAAATCTGGAACTTGAAGCTGAGATTTTAAAGGTGAAACAACTACTTGTTGAAAAAGCAAAACGATGTTCTTTCATTGAAACAAACTATCAGGAACTCGAGCTTAAATTTCAAATGTACAAAGAATGTTTTGAAAATCCACAGGTTTGTAATAATTCAAGCTCACCTGAACTTAATGTATTTTTTGAAATCAACAAGTTGAAAGATCAACTTCAAGGGAAATATGAGTTAATCAGGAAGTTAAAGGCTCAAATCGATAACATGAAAGAAGTTAGTGCCGACCCCAACCTGAGTACTCTAGAATTTAAAGCCCTAGAAATTGAAAATACTCAGTTAAAAGAGGGACTCACTGCTATTAGGATTAAGAATGATAGCCTTAGGGATGCAAACGTGTCCATTAAAAAGCGTTATCAAGATTTGTATAAGTCTAAGGGAGTAAGTAATAGTAATGTGAGTAGTGGAGTAGCTATCCCGGAGAAACCCAAAGTACTTGCTCCTTGCTTGTATGCCAAGACACCTAAGTATGTCCCTCTTCAGAAAAGAAACAATAGGGAAGCCAATACTCCTTTACCTAGGAAAGAGACAATGTCTTTAGTTAAATAAACTAACGTGTGGGTAAATCTGTCTAAAGGAATAAAATCTATCACTAAAGCTAGCAAGTCAAAATCTAATTGCGAGATGAAGACCCATAGGAATTTGCCAGCTAGGAGTGAGAACATGAAGAGAGTAGATAATCCCCTTAGGAGTTTGAATAAAAGGAATCGTGTTGATTCTAGTTTGAGCGTTAAACGTACTGAATTTATTTCAAAGTCTGTTTCTGTTTGCAACATATGTAATGAATGTTTGGTTTTTGGTAATCATAATAAGTAGTGTTAAAAATTTGAATTTTGTAAATGCTAAAAACCCCAAGGTCAATAATGATGCGATTGTGAAGGAAGTTTGGAAAGCTACTAGCAAAATATTTGCTAGTGTTGGTTCTAAGTGGAGGCCCACAGGAAGAAAATTTACTTTAGGTGATACGTGCCCCTTAACTAGGATCACTAAACCTAAAGTAGTGCCTTTAGAAAAATCAGGAAGCTTTAGTATTAGTGAACCTGCTAATAATGTTATTGTAACCCCTAGGTTCTCTAAGAAACCTCTCACTAGTTACAAATGTAAAGATAGAAAACTAAAGGACACTTCCACTGGCAGTCCCCCTAATGCAAAAACAAAGGCTGTCAATGATCCTGTGATTGTTAATGATTTATCTGCTAACCAATTGGACCCCAACAAAAATTAGGTATCCGATGTTCCAAATTCTACAGCATCCTCAGTTTTCCAATGCAGGTCATATAGATTGTCCTTTGGTATTTAGACTCAGGCTGCTCACAGCATATGACCGGTGATCGCTCAAAGCTCATCAACTACGTAGAGAAGTTTATTGGCATGGTCTAATTCGGGAATGATCAGTTTACAGCAATTGTTGGTTATGGTGACTACAAGATTGTAGATACAATCATCACTCGAGTTTACTATGTTGAAGGACTCAGTCATAACTTATTTTTAGTAGGATAGTTTTGTGACGCAGGTCTAGAAGTAGCTTTCAGGAAATACACTTGTTATATTCGTAACAAAGACAAGGTTGATCTACTTAAAGGTTCGCGGACTTGAAATCTATACTCTATCTCACTAAAAAATATAATGGAAGCATCTCCAGTTTGCTTGCTCTTAAAAGCCTCTGCAACGAAGTCATGGTTATGGCATCGTCAATTAAATCATCTGAATTTCGAGACTCTAAACGAATTAGCTCGAAAAGATCTTGTGCGAGGTTTACCTAAGTTAAAGTACGAAAAGGAAAACTTATGTCCTTCATGTCAACTTGGCAAGAGTAAGAAGTCATCTCATCCGCTTAAGACAGTCAATACTAATATTGAAATTCTCAACACCCTTTACATGGACTTATGCGGGCTAATGAGAGTTGAGAGTATAAATAGGAAGAAGTATATTCTAGTGATTGTTGATGATTACACTCGATTCAGTTGGGTCAGATTGTTAAGAACAAGGGATGAAACTCCTGAAGTGATTAAGAAATTCATCATATTAACGCAATGTGCTTTAAATGCAACTGTTTGATACTTAAGAACAGACAATGGAACGGAATTCGTCAACAAAACACTCACTGAATTCTGTGAGAGTGTTGGAATTACCTACAATACAAGTGTACCTCAGACTCCACAACAGAACGGCATTGTCGAAAGACGGAACCGCACTCTTATGGAAGCTGCTCGTATAATACTTATCTTTGCAAAAGCTCCAATGTTCCTTTGGGTTGAAGCGGTGGCCACTACGTGTTATACACTTAACCGATCTCTCGTTCATACACTACATGGGAAGACCTACTATGAACTGCTTAAGGGTAAGAAACCTGAAGTGAAATAATTCCGGGTATTTAGATCATTGTGTTGTCCTACAAATGATTATGATGATCTTGGTAAGATAAAGGCTAAAGCATACATAGGTATATTTGTTGGCTATGAACCTACCAAGAAGGCATACCGAATTTGTAAGAAGAGAACTCGTAAAATCCAAAAGACTATTCATGTCACGTTTGATGAGCTCACTGAAGGAATGACTTCTGTATAACCCAGTACAGGACTCAGACCTAACTTAATGGCTCCTGGACACAATGGTACATGACTCGTGATTAACAATTTATAATCAAGACGAATTCATTCTGGGCTTGTAACTACTCCAACAACACCTAGTGTTCCTCCTACAGAGAAACAATTATCTAAACTGTTCCAACCTTTATTTGATGACGATGAAGAATTTCCACCAGCTGTTCATCCACATTTAGTTAATGTTGCTCCTCTTCGTGCACTCAAGATTGCGCCTGATTCACCTTCTATGACAACGGTCACAGAAGATGCTCCCACATTAACTACCATCACTTCATCTTCTCAAACATCTCCTCCAGATACTGGTGTTGACAGACCTGAGAATACCATTACTACATTTGGCAGGGAATCATTCAAAAATTCTGTCACTAATGAATTAGATTCTGAAGCATCATCTACCAGCACTGTCAATGTAAATCCTACTCAATAGAACAACCCACCTATAGTACATGGGCAAAAGTGGACTAAGGACCATCCCTTAGAGAACATGATTGGAGATCTAAATCGACCGGTATCCGTTAACTCAAAACTGATGCTATCTGGTGTTTCTTCAATGAGTTTCTAGAGAACGTCGAACCAAAGAACTTCAAAGAAGCAGTACAGTATCCTTGCTGGATTGATACCATACAAGAAGAAATTCATAAGTTTGAACGCCTTGTAGTATGGGAACATGTGCCTGCTCCATCTCATTCTTTAGTCATAGGACTCAAGTGGGTCTACAAGATCAAGCTAGATGCATATGGAGAGGTATTAAAGAACAAAGCTCGGTTAGTGGCAAAAGGTTATCGTCAGGAAGTAGGAATTGATTTTGAGGAATCCTTTGCACCGGTTGCTAGACTTGAAGCTATTAGACTATTTATTGCTAATGCAGCTAGCCAGAATATGATGATTTTTTAGATGGATGTGAAAATAATCTTTCTGAATGGCGAGCTGAAAGAAGTTGTCTATGTCAGTCAACCTGAAGGGTTTGTAGACCCAGATCAACCAACTCATGTGTATAGACTAAAGAAAGCTCTTTATGGGTTGAAACAGGCCCCACATGCTTGGTACGATAAGTTATCCAGGTTCCTCATGTCTACCGAATTCTCTAAAGGAGTTGTCGATCCTACGCTACACATTTTACTTGTTCAAGTCTATGTAGATGATATTATTTTTGCCTCCACAAATCCTAAGTCTTGTGACACTTTTACTAAAGAAATGAGTTCCACTTTTAAGATGTCGATGATGGGACAAATGTCTTTCTTTTTAGGACTACAAGTTTCTCAAAATCCTAGAGGCATCTTCATTAATCAAAGTAAATAGGCTCTTGAGATTTTAAAGAAATATGGACTTGACTCTAGCGCATCAGTTTATACTACCATGGTGGAGAAAATGAAACTGGATGAAGATAGGCAAGGGAAATTAGTTGATCCTACATGTTTTCGTGGAATGGTCGGCTCCCTGATGTATTTATCTGCTAGTAGACCTGATATTGTTTTGCTGTGTGCATGTGTGCCCGGTATCAGGCAAAGCCTATCGAAAAACACTTACATGCTATTAAACGGATCTTTCGATACCTTAAAGGAACCATTCACATGGGTCTGTGGTATTCGAAGGACTCTAGTTTTGCACTAAGAGCATTTGCAAATGCAGATTATGCAGGTTGTCAAGACACCAGATGAAGTACATCAGGTTCTGCTCAATTTCTTGGAGATAAGCTTATCAGTTGGTCTTCAAAGAAATAGAAGAGCACGGCTATCTCAACTATAAAGGTAGAATATATAGCCTAGTCTGGATGTTGTGCCCAAATCCTTTGGATGCGTTCACAGCTTTTTGACTATGGCTTTACATTTAACAAGATTCCTCTGTATTGTGATAACCAAAGTGCTATTGCGTTATGCTGTAACAATGTGCAACATTCAAGATCTAAGCACATTGATATCCGACACCACTTCATCAAATAGTAAGTGGAAAACAGGGTTGTAGAGGTGTACTTTGTAGAAACGAAATATCAACTGGCAGACATATTCACCAAAGCATTACCAAAGGAACGCTTCGAATTGATACTCCCACTGCTTGGCATGAAACACATGTCTCCAGAAACTCTTGAGAAACTACAAGAGTTTGCCAATGAGTAATGAGGTCTTGCAGGAAATGCTCACAAAGGATTTTTGGACTCATCCAATCTTCTCACATGATAAGTATCTGATCTAAAACATGAAAAAAGTTGTTGCTGATTATGTTGCCGAGAGATTGGAACGAACCACAAGCTGCTTCTTTAGACAGACTGATTTATCACTCTAGTCTACTTATATTTCAGGTCTCGTTTCAATATTTATTGTATATCTGTGCGTTAAAGTAGTATATCTATTTCCTCATTAATTGAGGAGGAGCTTAAATTTATTTTAAGTCCATTAATGATCAAAACCAAACAAAAGTTGCATACTTTTGATCGGGGGAGAAAATGTAACTTAAAAATACTGATAACTAATGATTCGATTGTTTATATGTGATAGCTTGAACCTTGCATGTGCAAAACAACTTTCGAATATCGATGCACATGTGTAGGGGGAGCAAAAAGATTAATATATTCTAAAATGTCAAGATACCAAAACTTTTGTGTTATACACAAGTATCTTGATAATCTACAAAGAATCTTTTGCTTCATGATCTTGGTTTCATATATGTGATTGGATAGAGGAAATTGTATATGAATGTATTATCTCATATCCCTTGGGATATCTTTCTAAAATTTGATAGTGTTATTGAGTGTTGATCTGTTAAACGGTTTTCAGCAAGTTAAGCTTCTTAGTTCCTATCGTTTTTAAGAACCATCAAAGCATTTTCCATCAAATGATTTTAAGGCGACTTGACAAGGGTTAATGCTAAGTTTTGACCTGAGTTAGGTAGTCTTTTGCAAAACTTTTGTTGTGTTCAATTGATTTCATCACACTTCGACTGTTTTTTTTCAAAGTTTTTTTGCCATAGACTTCTACGGTACTTAATTGTATTAAGAGGTCGACCCTATGTTTGCAAGTGATCTTAATGAAGCATCTAGACATAGGTTATGCTGAACACGAATTATACGGCATAGTCAAAAGATAGAAACTGTTCTAACTCACTCTTTACCATTCTAGTAGTAGCAATGCTATTAGTGTGTTAGTCTACGGACATTTAGTCTAGAGAACAGCAAGCATACAGGAATCTGATACTTCGTATTGGAGGACTTAAAGGCTTTGAGCTAGAAAACCTGTCAAGGAGGTTCTTATAATGAATCTACATGATCACAGGTGCAGTACTCATGCTGTAATCATCAATCCTTACGGAATCGGAGGTTATTGCAACCGACAAGATTGAGTATCTTCATTTATACTCGGCCCCTTCAAAATATAAAACCCTCAATGTGTTTAAAAATGTTTTTTCTAAGAACACATTAAGTGGATTTTCATATAAATGTTTTTATTGGTGAACAATTTTGGAATTAAGACAAACGACTCAAGGAATCGATGTAAACCACATGCTCATACTCAAAGTCTCAAAGATATCAAGAAAGCTAAATACTTAAAGCTTCCGCACCTCTAAAATCAAAGTCTTCTTCAAAATGTTAAAGATATGAAGAATTGAAGAAGAAAGAACATAAAAGCTTTCAAGATTACAACAAGTTTGAGCATGTCAGTCCAAAGTTCAGCAAATGGAAAATTAAAGTAAAGACTACATGAAGTTCATGGAATTAAAGATCAGAATCAAGTTATCAATTCATGATGAAACAAGCTCTGAAGATTTAAGTCAAAGTGAAGATTGCTACAGCAAGCATAGAATATCAAGGGATGATTACAAGGACTACAAGCTGAAGAAAATCTACATTGAATGCTATGACTCAATTTTGCAAATAAAGAGTGACCTCCCTTAGGGGGAGATTGTTAGAAACAAATAAGTCTCGGTCAATCATAGTTGTTTAGCATTTACTAGCTCGTTAGTTAATGATGTTTAATGTAATCGGGCCGATAAAGAAAAAGCCCGAAAAGCCCATTCCAAAGGCCATATGGCTGGCCCCCTTAGAGGGTTATAAATACCCCTTAAATGTAAAGGTTTAGGGTAAGTGATGATCTCTGTAAACACAAAACACATTTATCTTGTAAGTTTAATCATCCTTCATTATTTTCTTTCTTTTCTGGTTTCTCTCGTGATCTTTAAACCTCAATCTTACTTGTGAGATGAATAATTATTGGAATCATCAACCCAGTAATGCAATGCACAACCCTTCCCAGCCATTTAAGTTTCTCTCAATAGATTCTTATTTCAATTATCTTGGAGATTAAACACATCATCTATCGACTTCTCACTCCGAGAAATGTTGATATTGAAAAGGTGACAATTAGCTCCAGCCTCCGCTCACCAACACCAAAACGCACTTATTAAGTCTAGAGCCAAAAGAGATCAAATTACAAATCTCGTTAGAACACAATTCCAAAATACACTTGTTGTTCACGATAAAGAACATAAGTTGTAAAAAAGATTCCTACGCATTATTATCAGATCTTGCCAGAACATTCAGAGTGATACTCTTTAGTATTCCATAATGACGAATGGAAATCCTTCTAGTGTCAACATCAAACAACACTTGTGGTAGGTCACTTGTGAGATTCTTTATGATCAAACTTGTGTTAACTAGAAATCCAATGTGATCTAGTATATGAATCGATGACTCAATCATTAAAATAGTAATTTAGTTATTCACTCTATATCATTCTAATAGTAATAATACTCTTATTATGTTAGCCTACTTTAGGCATCCAGTATAGAGAACAAGCAAGCACAGAGAATCTAATGCATTCATGTTAGAGGATCTTACGCTTTGAGGTAGAAATTGTGTCAAGGAGGTTCTTATAATGAATCTACCTAATCACGGGTTATATTGTAAAATGGTCCTCACGGAACTAGAGGTTAATGTTACCGACATCGACGAATGACAAAGACATAATTCACCCATATCTGTTATTATTGCTAACCCTTTAAGTTCATGTACCAACGATGGCATAACTACCTCATTCCAGTTCTATCATATTCATAGCCGCATACTCATACTCAAAGCTTCAAAGATCTACGCGTCAAAGATGAATGCTAAGAACAAATAAAGATACACTTCCACAACTCTGATAATCAAAGAAATCCCTCAAAGTTATCAAGATTATGATCCAGTAAAAAGGTCTATAATGAGGGAGACTGTTAGCTTTCAAGGCAAGTATGAGTATGTTGGTCAAATGCATCAAGCATATCATTAGAAGACAAATCAAGATGCATTCAAGGCAAGTAAGGATGAAAGATCTCAAAGATAAAGAAAAGATCAAGATCAAGATCACAGGTGCATGAATGGATAAAAGGAACTATCACAATTATTACATGAACAAGACTTAAGATCAAGTCAAGAAGCATCAAATATCCAAATTCAAAAACCATGGTTTATGGCTATCACTCTAAATTGTATGAGGTCTCAAGTTCAATTCCAGCTAGGTGAAAACAACCTTGAGTGGCCACGCCAACTTCCTAAAAAGGGAAGGCTTTACTTGGTTTAAGTTTGTATGGCGGTGGGTTCAAACCCCGTGGATTATTCGGTCAATGTGTCAAAAACCATGGTTACCAAAAAAAAAAGGATCAAAATTCAAGATCACAAAAAGAGATCTCTATGATCACCCTTTAAGGGGAGATTGTTAGGAATTCAGAAAGTGTTGATCATTAATGAGATCTCAATGATCGTTCCTTAGGGGGAGATTGTTAGGAATTCAGTTTTAGTAAAGTGACAACAATTATCGATCTCACGAGTCTTATAATAGATATAATTGTATTAAGCATGTAATAGTTAGTGAAATAGTCGGTATTATATTAGTAAGTGAGATAGTTAGTGAAACTATCCCACATCACCCCATGAGGTAAGTGTAGGGAGAGCCTTGGCCTATAAAAGGACTCTCCCACCTCATAGATGGGGTGTGTGAGTGTGTGTTAAGGTAAGGTGTAAAAGAGAGTTCTCCCATGCCTTAGTGAAATATACAAGAGTTTATCCAAACACCTCCACCACTTCTTTCTCTTTTCTCTTATTCTTTCTCTCTTCTCTTCTTCTTCTATATGTGTGATTTATGAGTTTCTTACAATTTATGATGTCGTAAGAGTAAAGCCATAAGCTTAATGACCACCCCTTAGAGGGAGATTGTTAGCCTTGCTTTAGTGAAGTGATGGTGATTAACATTCCCGACCCATGTATTAGACTAGTATTAGTTTCCGAAAATTCATTAAGCTAGTATTGTCTAGGTTTTGGACCTAAAGCCCATCCAAATATCAAGCTCTGTCCATGAAGGCACACATAAGCTCATGACCGGCCCTTATACACTATATAAACCATTCTAAGCATGTTTGGGAGGGTGTTGGTTTTTTGTTTTCTCATTCACAAGTTCCTTCCATTTTTCTCTCCAGCTCTCCCTCTCTGTCCAACTCTTTCTCTCTCTCGAACTCTTTCTCTCTCTAAACCCTCATCTCTCTTTGTCTTCCTTAATCTTATTCGGCTTATGTTTGTGTGTGAAATGGGGTAGTAATATCCTTACAAACGCTAATGGTAATTTAGTAGGAAACTTGTTGGGATATGTACATATATCAAATAATATATGTCTGAGAAATTACGTGAGCCTATGGGGCACACGTGTTTACACAGAGGATATGTTTATTAATGTAATTAATATTTTTATTAATTATATTAATATGTTTTACGAAATAATTAAACGATCTTTAATTACAACGTTAGACGTTAGAACTAATTAAAATATATAAACAAATGAGGGATTTGTTAGTACAAAAACCAAACCCGTGAGGTGTTGGTTGTGATATGTCGAACAAGAAAAGAAGGAGGGATCCGAATGTCGTTTATAGTAAACAAGAGGAGGTGTTTGAGTATGACTTGGAGAACAAGTCTTTGGGCTATATAACCCCCTTGCCTCATTCATTCGAGAGTGCGGCACATTCTGTCCCTAAAACTCAATCGTCACATAACAATCACTATATTAGATATTCTGATTTCCTATGTTATAAAAGAATAATATTATCATGCACATGCATGATAGATTTATTCATACGTTAGTTATAACCACAGATATGCATGATGCATGCGAATGTGTGTTTCCTCTCTTCTTTGGGCGACATAGAAAAGAAACTTATAAAGGTTATTTGTTTTGTTCGACAAGTTACAAGAAGCAAGAACAATAGTGTTTGGTTGTTTATCATGAAGCAAGTACTAGCATTCTAGCGTATCTCAGGGATGTGTAGTGTGTGCATACCATAGAGGTTATCTACTTGGTTACTTATTTAGTTTTACGTGGTATTCATTATTATACACACGCGTATATTAAAGACACTGGTATTGTTAATTGCTAAAAGGTACACATCATATATCTCTTTGTTAATTATATATTCTATACGTGTTTATATGTTTTCCGCTTCGTACTCGTGATTTAAGTGGTCAATAGTTGCAAAACCCCAATAGTGGCATCACGAGCCATCGTATAGAATTCTAATTACAAAAAGTAAAATTGAACATTAGGGTTCTTGATCAATTTTAAGCCCTTTGGGCATTTTAGTTATAAAAATTGGATCTTGATTGATAATAAAATTAATTAGATGAAACCCTAGGTTGCATGAAATTTTAAAGTGTTAAAATTTGACTTTTAATTGTTAATAGGTCCCTTCTTGCTTATAAATTAATTGTTAATTTGATATTCATGATGAACACATGCAAACTTATCATGGATTGATATATGATATGCATTCTTTGTTAAAAGTGTTAATTGAATGTTTATGCAATTTGATGATTATAGACATAAAAGTTAAAATATTTTTTTGCTTTTCGGATTGTTAGACACACTGTTATGAAAATATTCATAAAATATTCATCGAATGTTGATAATTTTTGAAATTTATATGGTAGATCCACGACTCAAAAAGCTACAACTTTGTAGTTTACTGCAGAAGCTGGGGATGACCTAGCTATGTCCTGACAGGGCCTGAAGTTGACTGAAATATTCTTTAAGATTTTATGTGCTATGTGGTACTATTTATATAAGGCTTACACAATCGATTATATCGATGGATGTGGCCGGAGTCATTGAATGAAGGAGCCTTATATGGATATATACATGTTTTAATTATTAGATAATTAGGATCATAATTGATATTTGCATGGCTTAATTGTTAAGTGTTTTTTAAATAAATGTTATGTGTATTAGTTATATGTTTATGTTGTTTTATTTTAAGTTTTGACTTGTGAGAAAATAAAAGGGTTTTTCAAAAAATAAATATAAACATGACTTATAATTATGAAATAAGATTTATTATGGACTATTAATTGAAGTCTTATGTGTCAATTTGAGTTCGGCTTACATCCGATAATCATGGCCTTCGAGTTTCCCACGACGAGACTTGTAATTTAATAGTTTATAATGTGTTTTTAAAATTAAAGATTTAATTTTTTTATCAATGACGAAATTTGAAAAAGTACTATTTAGTTTCAAGGATAAGGTTCGAGGAGACTCATTAAGACTTCGGTCTTGTAGATACCATTACCTATAATTCCAGACTACCTTATAGTTTCCTTACCTTGCATACTATTTAGGAAGTCGCGAATAGTCTAGGGTTTGAATGGTTTTTAATCATTCTTTAATCTTTTCCCGCGATAAAATATAAAATCTTCAAGATTTGAAAACATGTTGAATCATCATTTTTTAAAGGTAACACTATTTATACATAAGATATAAAGAAAATAAGTGATACCGTAATAAATAACTTAATTTAGTAAAGTTTTATTAAAAATTTATGATACAAAGATGTATGCATGCTTCTTCGTACATATTTGCAAATATTATACCCTTTTTAAATAAGTTATTGTCATCCAATCGGTAAGAACACTTGTAGTTGCTTTTTACTATGCGTGAGACGTATGTAGATTGCAATCCCAAGGTGATTATACACTTTTTGGTGAGACGTTAGTGTTACATAATCACAGTTCTTGATTGGACGATTTAATCAGTTTAGTGGTGAGACCTTAAACTCGAGGCATAGATGGGATGAAACATGCTTACTAGTATATTATTGTAATAACATAAGTCCCATAAGGTTCTAGGAATTGCATCGGTGGCAATTATTGATCGTCACTTACCTTTTGAATACACCATCACTAGCAGATCAACTGATGTGATGGTGGTATGTCAAGTAGGGTCCTAGCCTTTAAAAAATTAATTGTTTAAATGATTAAACATGGGTAGTTAATTTTCTTCAAGGAGTATTATCGAAAATACTAATTCTTGAACTTTAACTATATTTTGTAAATGGTACATCCTGCTTAAAACATAAACCATTCGGCTTTTAGGTCGATGTTTGAAAGAGAAAAACTTTCTAGAAATAATTTCAATGATTGGTTTCATTCACTTAAGTTGGTCTTAAGAGTTGAAAAGAAACTGTCTGTCATTGAATAGCCAATTTCCCCTGTTCCTGCTAGTGATTCCGCAGCCAATGTGTTGGCGGAATGGAATGTAGTATATGATGCTCAAAATGAGGTTGCTTGTCTTATGCTCGGAAGCATGACTCTTGAACTTCATAGACAGTTTGAAACCTATTCACCTTATGAAATACTTCAGGAGCTTAAATCCATGTTTGAGAAACAAGCTGGAGTGGAGTGGTTTGACCTGATCCAAAACTTTCCATGCTTGCAAACAGGATGAGGGAAAACCAGTTGGCCTATATGTCATTAAGATTGTTGGGATTAAAAGTCTTCTTGATGCTGTTGGAATTACTGCTGCTTATGTTTGTGTTAATGCTGCTCAGTCAAAATTAGTGCTGCTCATGAACTTTAAAGAAAATATACTAAGTTTTTACTACTGCTTGTACACAGTTAGTGCTGCTAGTACAAAGTTACCACTACTCAGAGATTAAGACTGCTCAAAGGAAATATGCTAAGTGGTTAGTACTGCTAGTACAAAGTTAGTACTTCTAGTCAATATTAGTACTGCTAGTGTATTTGTTACAACTGTTAGTTATAAGTTAGTTCTGTTGGTTCATATAGTTAGTACTGCTTATGTGATATGTATTAGTTATTTATAGAAAAGATTTTGAATGCTTAGGAAAGTATTGTAAGCCGACTAGGGATCCTTGGTGTATAAAAAGAGGTCCTAGGGCATAGAGTTTGATATCAGATCAATATACAATTGATCAAGAATCATAATATCGATATCATTAGTAGCTTCAAGGTCTTTGTAACCCTAATACTGAAAGAGTATTTGTATTATTATCATTAATAGTTATAATAACCTAAGAATTCTCATCAAATGCAAAACTTATTTTACTATTATCACAATTGTACGGGGAAATTTTTCGCTTTATTACATTACTTGCATTGTCAATATCTCAGTATACAAAGTAACTTGCATAACTAAAGTAGACGAGCTCACGCAACCTACCTATGGCAATCCTGTCTTCATATATGTTAAGCAAACATCATAACATGTCAAGTCAATATCATCATATCCTTTTTACAAAGTACATTATTCCTATAATGTACCATTTGTAACGTTATATCAAAACGGGCTTTAAACCGTTATCGTATACCTCTAAACCCTAATTCCATGAAGGGTTAATATCTAAAGTGAGTGTACAAGCTACTAAAGCATATATACAAGTAATTTAACGTTTCAATTGAAATATAAACTCCCTCTAAGTCAAGTACAAGTTTTCAAAGCACAATGTACAAGTCATTAAGCATGACATCTAAAATAGCCGTTTTACCTCCGTTTTCATTCTAATTTCTTCACCATCACTTGTGTACAAGCTAATACACTCAATATACAATGTGTAAACCCTAATTATTCTATTCATAAACTTTCATACACATTTTTACTCTTAAAACCCTAATTCAAAACTCAAAAACCCTAACCCGAACTAAATACTACACTATGACCCGTTTCTTCGTTTTTATCCATTGTAAACCTAAACCAATACTCAAATAAGTTGTAATAACTTAGCTTACAACATTCTCAATCATATACAATCATCATTTCATCATTTTACTTCAACTATATGCAAATTGAATCCGAGAAACCCTAAACTTACCTAAATGGATCATTCGACTCATTTACTCGTTTTTAACCATTTCAATCTTAAACAACCAATCAAATACCATTGTAAACTCATAAAATGAGTATAAAATCATTATCTATCATTAACTTGGCAATGTGCAAGAAATCAAAGCCTAGAAAACCCTAATATTTCAATACAAGCCCTAATTCAAACCCGCGGCTTACTCATTCCTTTTCGACCCATTTTAGCTTAAACCACTAATCAAATCTCATTAATAATCCATTATATACTGCCTAAGATCAATATTCTATCAACCTTGATCCATTATACACAAATTATAAGCCAAGAAAAGTCAAAGAAACCCTAACGAGCCCTATGTGAACCCGCGACCTTATTTACTCAATTTTGACCCGTTTTAACCCAAACCACTTGCTAACTTTCGTTAATACTTCATCATACAAACTTTGGAAACATGTCTTAATCACTTCTTGATCAATACACTCGAAATATAAGTCAATAAATCGAATTCGAGCCCTAGTTGTCCAAAACAGACCCGCGGTTGGTCTTGGTTCATTTTTACCCATTTAAAACTCTTCCCATGTGCAAGCACCTCCATAAATCACTTCCATGTGCCCTCAAGCAGCTTACCCACCTGCTTCTATCTTCCCATGGCCAAAATCAAAGCCACATGAGTCTCTTTTTAACCACAACAGCCGCGACAGCCATATATGGTGTCCACACCATCATTCTAGCTTCCTAGACCTCCACATCTGATATTATAGCTTCTACACATCATATTCTAGCTATTACACATGTCTTGATCAGATCTCATAAGTTCCTTAGCCTCCTTGCATGATTTCAACTATAAATAGGACCCATTATGCTTCATTCCAATTTGCACCCAACTTCTTCTTCTATAACCCAAGTGAGCAACCTTTATCTACTCCATTTGATCCTAGGATCATCAAAGATCATCAAGCTATAGAATGTTTGAAGATTTGAAGCCCCAAAGTAAAGAAACTAGGCGTACGAAGTGTTTTTGACCCATTTCGACCCATACCACTCCATTATTGTTCTTTGAAGCTCAAACCCAGGTTCTGGATGTTCTACTTCTTCTCCTACACTCTTATAATGTTCATATGATCCTACATAAACTCTTGTTAAAATTTCATAACCCAATTCATGCTCATTTTCCATTTTGATCCAAAACCGTACACCCGAAACCCTAATTT
>BQNB010120014.1:0-20712 GCA_026074375.1 Tanacetum coccineum
TCTATGATCCCTAACAGTTATGGAAATAACGAAAGTCAAAATAATATTATTAATATATATAAAAAATAAAAAATAAAAAATAAAAAATAAAAAAATAATAAAAATGAAAAAGTTTTAGAAAAATAGGAAATATGGGTGTTTTATAACTTGTGATCTCTTAACTCTCTCCACAAAAATCTTTGCTACTTTTCAAAGGTTTAGTTTGGGGAAGTTTTGAGGTATTTGGTTATAAGGCATATAACATTACGCGAGGACACGCAATCGCTTTGTTTGAGGAATTTTGATATGTGTGAAAACACATATCCGTTTTATATCAAAATAAACCCTAAAAAGATAAAATTGTGCTTTAAATGCTTGAATATTGCTTGTTTTGTCTTTGTGATTGTGTAGGTACGGATAAAGCAAAAATCTTAAGAAAACGGTCAAAACCGGACAAACACGAACACGGGAACGGAAGAGCATGCAAAGAGCCGGGAGAAAGCTATCAAAAATCAATAATGGTCAACCCTAGTCAAACTTCAGTCAACTTGGTCAACCAAAGTGAAGGTCACAAAAAGACAAAAATCTCAAAATTACCAAATCAGTCCCTAAAAAATCCAAAGTTACAAGAATGGTTCTTAAAAGTTAAAACTATATCCTGTTTATAAAAGTCCAAAATCCAACCCATAAAACCAAGCCCAAATAAATCACCCCAAGCCCAACCCTTTATAAATAAGCCCAAAGTCAACTAGCTCTTACCCGGTCAATGAATAATTAAACGCACCCTTTCAAGTAAAAAAATAAGCGGGAAAAATCGTTTTACTATTCATCTCCTTCTTCCCCAATTACCCACAGGTTAAATTCAAAGGGCAAATGATAATTAAGGGTTAAGATGGTCAATTCAAGGGTTAAGGACCAACGTGGCAAAGTTTCTGTAGAAACATGTAATCTTATGATTAAACACTAGCAGCTTTAATGAAGTAATTAATGCTGCTCATGAGTTACTACTGCTATCACTCAAGTTAATGCTGCCAACTCTACAAATATTGATAACTTGAGTGATGCTATTATTTGTTCATTCTTTGTTAGTCAACCAAATAGTCCTCAACTTGCACTGATGAACTTGCAACAAAATCCTCATGATGCATAAAAGGATGGATTTGAGATGGCAAATGGCCATGTTGACTATAAGGGCTAGAAGGTTTTTGAAGAATACAGGAAGGAAGCTTACTGTTAATGGCAATGAGACTATTGGTTTTGATAAGTCCAAAGTGGAGTGCTACAACTGCCACAAGAGGGGATTTTTGCTCGAGAGTACAAGGAGCTCCAAGAAATTCAACGAGCATATGTATAGCTACTATTATCTGCAGTCAACAAGAACAAGGATAGGTCTAGAAGGAGTGTGCTGTGAAACATCTACTTTCACAGCTTGGTGTCATGTGATGGTCTTGTGGATATTGACTGGAGTGATAAGGTAGAGGGCAGGAACCTAATTATGCACTCATGCCTACTATTCTTCAAGCTCTGACTCAGAGGTTTCATGATTCAAATTGTTAAAAATCTGTATGCATACTGTTAAATTACTTAAAATCTCAAAATGATCAATTATTTAAGAGATTTAGAGAGAAATCGTAGTTTAATGGTTTTAGGTTATAAAAAATCAGGTTTAGTAATATTAATTAAAAAAATAACAATATTAAAATAATCAGTGGAAGAAAAACTTGAAATTTTATAAAAAGAATTGAGTCTCTTTATGTAGAAAAAATTAATGGCTTAAAGTGGGATATTCAAGTAGGAGAAATAACTATTAGAGAGCTTAGAAAGAAGCTTGAAATAGTTCAAAAAGAAAAAGATGGCATTCAACTTAATGTAGATAAATTTGAAAATGCATCTAAAAGTTTAAACAAGCTCATAAAGTGTCAGATAGTTGACAATTGCAAGAAAGGTTTAGGCTGTAATGCAGTTTCACCTCCCTACATAGGAAATTTCATGCCTCTAAAACCTAACTTGTCTTTTACTGGTTTAGATGAGTTTGCTAATAATCCTGTAGTTGAGAACTGTAAAGCTATATCTAGTGAAGAAGAGCCTAAGAAAGTTAGGAATAATGATGATGCCTCAATTATTGAAGAATGGGTGTCAGATAGTGAGGAAGAAAATGTGTCTCAAACTAAAACTAAGAAGAAAATAGTTAAGCCTAGTATTGCTAAGATAGAGTTTGTTAAACTTAAGCAACAAGAAAAAACTGCTAGGAAAACTATTAAACAAGTTGAGCATCATAGGCAAAACACTTACAGTCCAAGAGGCAATCAAAGAAATTGGAACAATATGATGTCTCAAAAACTAGGAAGAAATTTTGAAATGTTTAATAAGGCTTGTTATGTGTGTGGAAGCTTTGATCATTTGCAAGTTGATTGCAATTACCATCAAAAATAGTTTCAAAATCAAAGGATGGTAAAACCTATTTTGAACAATGCTCAAAGGGTGAATCATCAAAACTTTACTAAAAAGACTCACCACTGTGCTAAAAAGAACATCGTTCCAAAAGCAGTACTAATACAGTCTGGTTTAGTATCAATTAATACTGCAAGATAAAATATTTCTAAAATAGCAGTATTGATTAATACTGCTAGACAAGTTAATACTGCTCACTCAAAACCAACATTGAATGCTGCTAGACCAATGTCATATCTTTCTAAAACAACACATTCAACTGTTAAAAGGCCTATTCATAAGAACATATCATTTAAAAACAGTAATATTAATCAAAGGGTTAATACTGTTAGGGATAAAAATGTTAACACTGCTAGGTCAAAACCAGTAGTTAATGCTGTTAAGGGAAATAATATTAATGCTTTTAAGGCCTTAGCTTGTTGGGTTTGGAAACCAAAGACTAAAGTTTTAGACCATGTTTCTAAACACAACAGTGCATCAATCACCCTAAAGAAGTTTGATTATATTGATGCACAAGGCAGATCTAAGTCACTAATGGCTTGGGTCTCCAAAAGAAACTGATTTTCTTATCCAATGTGTAGGGCGATCCACAAATAGATTTACAAAATCAAGGAGTGATTGATAGTGGATGCTTAAGGTACATAACAGGGAATATGTCCTATCTTACAGAATATGAAGAGGGTAGGTAAAGGTTTTTCTGGTAGAGTAACACCTTTGAGGAGGGAAAATCACTGGAAAAAAGGTTTCCTATTAAAACTGGTAATATAGATTATAACTTAGTGGTTTTTTGTAAGAGAGTTACAGTTAACTCTTTAGTGTTCACAAAAAATGTGTGATAAAAAGAATAGTGTTCTTTTTAATGACACTAAATATATTGTTTTATCTCCAAACATTAAGTTAATTGATGAAAGTCAAGTTTTACTTAAAGTTCCTAGAAAGAACAATATGTAGTGTTGATTTAAAGAACATAATTCCTAAAGGAGGTTTAACTTGCCTTTTTGCAAAAGCTACATTTGATGAATCTAAACTTTGGCATAGAAGGCTAGGTCACTTAAAATTTTTGAAAATAATTGGTTAAAGGAAATCTTATTAGAGGTTTACCTTCTAAACTTTTTGAAAATAATCAAACCTGTGTTGCTTGTCAAAAGGGAAAGCAGCACAGAGCTCTTGTAAGTCCAAATAGAGTAACTCAATCAGTCACCACTCTTACATTTTGTTGCCTCTGGCACTCCGCGAGCGCAGGTCCAACATTTGTAAAAAAACTTATGAAGAAAATGTGTTGCCTAGTTGTCATAGATGATTTCAGTAGGTTTACATGGGTTTTCTTTCTAGCTACTAAGGATGAGACTAGTGGCATTCTAAAGTCCTTTATAACTGGGATAGAAAATCTAGTAGATCATAAGGTTAAGGTGATTAGGTGTGATAATGGAACTGTATATAATAACTCATAAACAAAGAAATGAATCAGTTTTGTGTGAGTGAAAGGATTTTTAAGGACTATTTAGTTTGTACCTAAAAACTACTCCAACAATATGAGTTGCTGAGAGGAGGAATAAGAAACTAATTGAGGTTTCTAGAACTATGCTAGCTGATTCTAAGTTGCCAACTATTTTTTGGGCAGAAGCAGTTAATAATGTTTGCTATGTACAAAATAGAGTGTTAGTAGTTAAGCCTCATAACAAGACCCCATATGAACTTTTTTAGGGTAGAACACCAAATTTAAGTTTTATGAGACCATTTGGGTGTTTTGTTACTATTCTTAATACCATAGATCACTTAGGCAAATTTGATGGTAAGGCTGATGAAGGTTTCTTTATTGGATACTCTTTGAATAATAAATCCTTTAGAGTATTCAATAGTATAACAAGGATAGTGGAAGAAAACTTTCATATGTGTGTGTGTGTGTGTGTACGCCTAATGTATGTAGGTAGTGGGACACGATTGGCTATTTGATATTGATGCACTAACAAGAATAATAAATTATGAGCCAATTGTTGCAGGTACACAGTCTAATGGTTTTGTAGGTACAAAAGCAAGTGATAATGTAGGTTAAGCTAGAAAGGAGATAGAACCTATCAAAAATTACATTTTGCTACCATTGTGGACTGCTGATCCACCATTTTCCCAAGATCCAAAGAGTTCTCAAGATGATGGATCCAAACCTTCAAGTGATAATGGAAAGAAGGTTGATGAAGATCCAAGAAAAAAAAGTGAATGTAATGATCAAGAGAAGGAAGATAATGTTAACAGCACTAACAATGTTAATGCTGCTAGCATAAATGAAGTTAATGTTGTTGGTGGAAAAACAAGCATTGAACTTCTATTTGATCCAAATATGCCTGCTTTGGAAGATTATAAAGATGATGATGCAGAGGCTGACATGAACAATTTGGATACAACAATCCAAGTCAGTCCTATTCCAACTATAAGAATTCATAAAGATCATCCTTTTGATCAAGTGATTGGAGATTTGCAATCAGTTACACAAACAAGAACGATGTCAAAGAAATTCGAGGAACATGGGTTTGTTAGTACTATTCAAAAAAGAACAAACCATAAAGACCTTTAAAACTGCTTGTTTACTTGCTTTTTATCACAGGAAGAACCCAAAAAGGTAATTCATGCATTGAAGGATCCAAGCTGGGTAGAGGCTATGCAGGAATAGCTTCTACAATTCAAGTTACAAGAAGTTTGGACTTTAGTGGATTTACCAAATAGAAAAAGGGCTATAGGCACTAAATGGGTTTTTAGGAATAAAAAAGATAAAAAGGGAATTGTGATAAGAAATAAAGCAAGACTGGTTGCTCAAGGGTACACACAAGAAGAAGGGATTGGCTATGATGAAGTCTTTGCCCCTGTTGCATGAATGGAAGCAATTAGGCTATTTATAGGCTTAAGCGTCTTCAAAATTTTGTGGTGTATCAAATGGATGTAAAAAGTGTTTTTCTTTATGGGAAGATTGAAGAAGAGGTGTATGTATGTCAACCACCAGGATTTAAAGATCCAAACTTTCCTGATATAGTATACAATGTTGAAAAAGCACTGTATGGACTACATCATGCTCCTAGAGCTTGGTATGAAACCTTGTCAACATATATGTTAGACAATGGGCTTCAAAGAGGGAAAATTGACAAGACCTTATTCATCAAAAGGCACAAAGGTGATATTTTGCTGGTCTAAGTTTATGTGGATGATATCATCTTTGGTTCAACAAAGAGAGAGCTATGCAATGCATTTGAGAAGTTGATGCATGAGAAATTTCAAATGAGTTCTATAGGAGAACTTACATTCTTCTTGGGATTACAAGTGCAGCAGAAGAAGGATGGAATATTCATTATCAGGATAAATATGTTGATGAAATTTTAAAGAAATTTGGGTTTATAGAAAAGTAAGAATGCAAAGCACACCAATGGAAACTCAAAAGCCTCTGCTCAAGGATGAAAATGGTGAAGAAGTGGATGTTTATATGTATAGGTCAATGATTGGTTCATTGATGTATTTTACATCTTCAAGACCTGACATCATGTTTGTAGTGTGTGCTTGTACTAGATATCAAGTCAATCCAAAGGTTTCACATCTTCATGATGTGAAAAGGATTTTTAGGTACTTAAAAGGTCAACCAAAATTAGGCCTTTGGTATCCAAAAGATTCTCCTTTTGATTTGGTAGCATACACTGATAATGATTATATTGGAGCAAGCTTAGATAGAAAGTCTACAACAGGAGGTTTTCAATTCCTTTAGCTGTAGATTAATTCTTGGCAGTGCAAGATAACAGACAGTGGTTGGCAGATTCCATAAACAGAAGCTGAATATGTGACTGCTTCAGTTGGTTGGTGGGGGGGGGTTTTTCCCCCCCCCTGAAATGTGCTTTTGGACTCAAAATCAACTACTTGATTATGGGTACAATTTTATGCATACCAAGATCTTTATTGATAATAACAGTACTATTTGCATAATTAAAAATCATGTTTTCTTACAAAAACAAGCATTATTGAGATCAGACATCATTTTTTAGAGAATTGATTGAAAAATAAATGATTCACATGGTATAAATCTCATACTAACAAGAATGTTGCAGATTTGCTTACAAAGGCTTTTGATGCAAGTAGATTTCAATATTTGATTGTTAGTATTGGAATGATGAATCTTTAAAGTCTTTTATCTCTTTATGTTTTTGTAAAGTTTTGTATGAATTAGTACTGTTATTCATGTCATTAAAAGTTTTTGCTGTTAAGTATAATTAGTACTGCTGGTTATACTTAATACTGCTGAGTTACTAATGTTAGTTATACTTAATACTGTTAGGTATAATTAATACTGTAAAATTGTGAAAATTGCTATGGCTTGTGCTTTCTTGGTTTTTGGACTAACATTTTACAGGAAAAGCAAAGAAAAATGTTAGATTGATGATGGAAAACTTTTTTGGAATGGAATTGGAGTTAATGCTGGTGACTCAAAGTTAATGCTGCTAGGCATAACTTACTACTGCTAGTTCTAAGTTAATGCTGCTAGGCATAAACTTACTACTGCTAAGTTACTACTGCTGGGTTTAAGTTAATACTGTTGAGGGTATTTTCATAAATACTTTGATCAAGGGTTTCAATCAATCATTTAATCAATTTCACTCTTTCAAATACTCTCTAATCATAAACCCTAACTCAATTTTATCATCCATCATCAAAACCCAACACAAATGGCGAATCTAAATTTGCAGATACTCATAATTTAGTGGCATTTTTGTCTAAACCCGAAGAAAGTGATGGGTTTGAACAAATTGTGGATTTTTTTGAATGCACAACCTATAAGATACGCACTAACCATTAATCCCACTATATATACTTCGTGTATTGAACAATTCTGGGCTACTGTCAAGGTCAAAACTGTCAATGGTGAAGTACAGTTACATGCCCTAGTGGATGGAAAGAAGATAATCATAAATGAATCAACTGTGAGAAGAGATCTTCAACTAGAAGATGCCGAAGGTATTGATTATTTACTAAATTTTTACCAATCTTTACAACAACGTGCCTTGTGGGGGTTCTGAGAAAAATTTCACAGAAGCTCACTTTTTATAAGCCATTCTTCTCTCCACAATGAAAATTTATGATTCATACTATTTTACAATGTCTAAGTGCAAAGACTACTGCATGGAATGAGTTTAGTAGCACTATTGCATCTGCAATTATCTGTTTAGCTACAAACCAGAAGTTTTAACTCTTCAATAATACACTTTTTGAAAGTATGGTTAAGAACTTGGATAATGTGTCTAGAAATTTTTAGATGTATCCAAGGTGTGTACAAGTGTTTGTGAATCAACAACTTGATGGGCTGCCAAGACACAACAGAATTTAGGATGCACCCTCTCACACTAAGAAGATTTTTGGAAATATGAGAAGGGTAGGAAAAGGTTTTTGTGGAAGAGTAACACCTTTGTTTCCAACAATGGTGGTACAAAACGAACAAGAATTAGGTGAATATTAAGCAATTCCAACTAATCACCATCACACACCCACCATTATTGAATCATCCACTCAACCTCAAAAGACTCAAAAACCTAGGAAGCCTAAGAGAAAGGACACTAAGGTACCATAGCCTAGTGTTCCTACAGACATTGTTGTAGATGAGGTTGTCCATAAGGAGTTAGGTGACAGTTTGGTGAGGGCTGCCACTACTGCTTCTAGCTTAGAAGTAGAGCAGGACATTGGTAACATAACAAAGACTTGATCCAAGGCAACACCTAATGAAGCTGGTTCCCAAGGAACTACTTCAGGTGGTGGTCCTAGGCGCCAAGAAACCATAGGGGATACAATTGCTCAAACTAGGTTTGAGAATGTATCTAAACATTCCAATGATCCACTGCTAGCAAGAGGTAACACACTTTGAAGTGGTGAGGATAGTCTTCAACTAAAAGAATTGATGAAACTATGTACCAATTTACAACAAAGAGTTCTTGATTTGGAGAAGACAAAGACTACACAAGCTGAAGAGATTGTTAGTTTAAAGAGGAGGGTTAATAAGCTTGAACAGGAAAAGAGGTCAAGAACTCATAAGCTGAAAAGATTAAGAAAGGTTGGTGCTACAACTAGGGTAGAATCTTCTGATGATGAAAGTTTGGGTGAAGATACATCCAAACAGGGAAGGATTATTGCTATTTATGCAGATGATGATATTACCCTGGTTAATGTTCAAGATGATGTGAATACTTGGACTGGTGATAAGGTGTTTGCAGAACAAGAAGTTGCTGCTAAAGATGTGAATTTAACTGTTGATGAAGTTACTTCGGCTCAAACACTTGCAGCTTTAAAAAGTGTAAAACCCAAGGTAAAAGGTGTTGTTATACAAGAGCCATCTACAACAACAACAACAACAACAACAATTTCTTCACAACAACCATCACAAGACAAGGGTAAAGGAATAATGGTAGAAGAACCTGTGAAGACTATGAAAAAGAAAGATCTAATCAGGCTTGATGAAGAATTTTCACTTAAATTACAAGAAGAGATTGATGAAGAGGAAAGAATTGGCAGAGATGAAGAAGAAATGATTAATGAAGCCAATATTTCTTGGGATGACATTCAAGCAAAAGTTAATGTTGATTACCAGTTGGCTGAAAGGCTGTAAGCTGAAGAACCAAAGCAGTTCACAATTGAACAAAAAGCCACATTGTTTAAAGAACTCCTAGAGCAAAGAAGAAAACACTTTGTAGCTAAAAGAGCAGATGAGAAGAGGAACAAACCACCAACCAAAAATCTAAAGACTTTGATTCTATCAAAGAATTGTTTGACAAAAGCTCTCAAAAGGGTAAATATGTTTGTGGATCTTAGAACTGAGTTGGTGGAGGGTAGTTTAAAGAGAGCAGGCATTGAGCTGGAACAAGAGGTCACTAAAAAGCAAAAGGTGGATGATGTTCAAGAAACAACTAAAGTGGATAATAATCAAGAAGCAGCTAAGATTAAAGAGCTCATGGAAATTGTTTCTGATGAAAAGGAAGTAGCAATTGATGTTATTCCTTTGGTTGTTAAGCCTCCAAGCATTATTGATTGGAAAATTCACACAGAAGGGAAGAAAAGATATTACTAGATTATCAGGGCTGATGGAAAGTCTCAAATGTACAGGGTCTTTATTTAAATGCTTATAAGTTTTGACAGGCAAGATTTAGAAGATCTGTACAAGCTGGTAAATGCTAAATATGAGTCAACAAGACCAGTGGAAGACTTGGATTTGGTATTATAGAATGATTTAAAGGTAATGTTTGAACCTCATGAAGAAGATGTAATATGGAGGAATCAACAAGCATACAAAGTGTTGGAATGGAAGTTATATGACTCCAGTGGAGTACATTTCTTAAGGATGCAACATATGCAGATTTACATGTTGGTAGAAAAGATGTATCCACTTGCACCATTTACACTTTCATAGATGTTGGAAAAGAAGCTTCAAACTAATTATGAAAGTGAAATGGCTTATTAGCTATGTAAATTGATCATAAAACAACTTAAGAATCTATAAAGTGTTTGAAAGCATCCTCCTAGTGATTAAAGAAGCTTTCAATGAAGAAAATTAATGATTTTGGAGATAAATATCAAGTTTAGGGGAGGATTGTTGGGATTAAAAGCTCCTTAATGTTGTTTGGAGTTACTGCTGCTCTTATTGATGTTATTGCTGCTCAATCAAAGTTAGTGCTGCTAGAGAATTTCAATGAAAATTATGCTAAATGTTTAAGACTACTAGTGAAAGTTACAACTACGAGTACAAAGTTACTACTGCTAGAGGAAGTTACTACTACTAGTGGAAGTTAAGACTGCTCAGAGATAAAGACTGGAAAATATGCTAAGTAGTTACTACTGCTAGTATAAAAGTTACTACTGCTTGTGTAAAGTTAGTACTGCTAAAGAGTTAATGCTGCTGGTGAAGAAGTTAGTACTGCTGAGTTAGATAGTACTTCTTATGTGATTTGTATGAGATATTCTGGTAAAAGATATATATAACTTATTTGTTTAAAAGATTTGATATACTTAGGAAAGTATTGTAAGCCGTTTAGGACTCCTTGGTGTATAAAAGGATGTCCTTAGGCATAGAGTTTTATGAACCAAACCAAAAACCAAAAACGAGTCATTCATAGAATTATCATAGCTTCAAGGTCTTTGTAACACTAATAATTTGAGAGTATTTGTATTATTAATAATATTGGAGCTTTTGTTTGTTGAATTATATGTTCATATAATTACTGTTTCATTTATAATTCTCTTTTAATATTAAAGTTTAGATTTCCGATATCTTTAATATAACACAAAGTAGTTTTTTCTACTATAGTTGTGTTAGATTTATCTAATATAACTAAACCTTATACAAGCTTAAGGAATTCGATCTATTGAAGTGGGATCAATAAGTGGTATCAGAGCTTGTTGCTTTGAGAAACTTTGCTAGAAGATATGGATCAAGATTCTGCACACATGGTGGCTGCATCCAAAGTTCCCATGCTCAAACCAGGTGAGTTTGAGTTATAGAGGATGAGGATTGAATAATACATCTAGATGATAGACTATGCACTGTGGGAAGTCATAGAAAATGGTGCAACCTTGCCAAAAACACAAATGGTAGAAGGTGTTATGACAGTGATGCCTATTACATCTGCTGAAGATAAGGCTCAGAGAAGATTAGAAGTGAAGGCTAGAAGTACTTTAATGATGGGCATTCCCAATGAACATCAGTTAAAGTTTAACTCTATTAAGGATGCTAAGCAGTTGCTAGAAGCTGTAGAAAAGAGATTTGGTAGGAATGCAGCTACTAAGAAGACTCAAAGAAATCTCTTAAAACAACAATATGAAAACTTCACTGCTCCAAGCTCAGAGATGCTTGATCAAACCTTTGATAGGCTTCAAAATCTTATGAGTCAGTTGGAGCTTTTGGATGAAAAGCTTTCACAAGAAGATGTTAATCAAAAGTTATTAAGAAGCTTGTCACCTGAGTGGAACACACATGCTGTTGTGTGGAGGAATAAAGCTGAGTTAGAAACAATGAGCATGGATGATCTCTATAACAACCTCAAGGTGTATGAACCAGAAGTCAAAGGGATGTCTAGCTCAAGTTCAAGCACACAGAACATGGCTTTTGTGTCCTCTTCAAATAACAACACTAGCAGCTCTAATGAAGCAGTTAATGCTGCTCGTGGAGTTTCTACTGCTAGCACTTAAGTTAATACTGCTTACTCTACAAATATTGATAACTTGAGTGATGCTGTTATTTGTTCATTCTTTGCTAGTCAACCAAATAGTCCTCAACTTGCACATGAGGACTTGCAACAAATCTATCCTGATGACATAGAAGAGATGGATTTGAGATGGCAAATGGCCATGTTGACTATGAGGGCTAGAAGGTTTATAAAGAATACATGAAGGAAGCTTACTGTTAATGGCAATGAGACCATTGGTTTTGATAAGTCCAAAGTAGAGTGCTACAACTGCCATAAAAGGGGACATTTTGCTAGGGAATGCAGAGCTCTAAGAAATCAAGACAACAAGAATAAGGAAAGCTCAAGAAGAAGTATCCACTTGCACCATTTACACTTTCATAGATGTTGGAAAAGAAGCTTCAAACTAATTATGAAAGTGAAATGGCTTATCGGCTGTGTAAATTGATCATAAAACAACTTAAGAATCCATAAAGTGTTTGGAAGCATCCTCCTAGTGATTAAAGAAGCTTTCAATGAAGAAACTTGATGATTTTGGAGATAAATATCAAGTTTAGGGGAGGATTGTTGGGATTAAAAGCTCCTTAATGCTGTTTGGAGTTACTGCTGCTCTTATTGATGTTAATGCTGCTCAATTAAAGTTAGTGCTGCTGGAGAATTTCAATGAAAATTATTCTAAGTGTTTAAGACTGTTGGTGAAGTTACAATTACGAGAAATAACTATTAGAGAGCTTAGTAAAAAGATTGACATAGTTCAAAAAGAAAAAAATGGCATTCAACTTAATGTAGATAAATTTGAACATGTGTCTAAAAGTTTAAACAAGCTCATAGAGTGTCAGATAGTTAAGAATTATAAGAAAGGTTTAGGCTATGAAAATTATAATTCAGTTTCACCTCCCTACACAGGAAATTTTATGCCTCCAACACCTGACTTGTCTTTTACTGGTTTAGATGAGTTTGTTAATGAGCCTGTAGTTGAGAACTGTAAAGCTATGTCTAGTGAAGAAGAGCCTAGGGTAGTTAGGAAGTGTGATGATGCCCTAATTATTAAAGACTAGGTGTCAGATGATGAGGAAGAGGATGTGTCTCAGCTTAAAATTAAAAAGAAAACAATTAGGCCTTATTGTTAAGAAAGAGTTTGTCAAATCTAAACAACAAGAAAAAACTGCAAGGAAAACTGTGAAACAAATTGAGCAACATAGGCAAAACACTCACAGTCTAAGTACGGCTATTAATAAATTTGAACAATATTGATGTTCAAAAAACTAGAAGCAATTGAGATGTTTAATAAGGCTTGTTATGTGTGTAGAAGTTTTGATCATTTGCAAGTTGATTGCAATTTCCATCAAAAACAGTTTCAAAATCAAAGGATGGTAAAACCTGTTTGGAACAATACTCAAAGGTGACTACATCAAAACTTTGCTTAGAAAGACTCACCATTGTACTAAAAAAGAACATGGTTCAAGAGCAGTATAATGTATTTGGCTAGTATCAATTAATACTGCAAGACAAATATTTCTAATCCAGCAGTATTGGTAATACTGATCACTCAAAAAACAACAATTAGTGATGCTGTAGACCAATGGTCATATGTTTTTAAAACAGCACATTTCAACTGTTAAGAGGACAAGTCAAAAGAAACACTAACCATTTTAAAAAATAATAATATTAATCAAAGGGTTAATACTGCTAGGGGTAAAAAATGTTAATACTGCTAGGCCAAAAGTAGTAGTTAATGCTGTTAAGGGAAATAATTTTAATGCTGTTAAGGCCTCAGCTTGTTGGGTTTAGAAACCAAAGCATAAAGTTTTAGACCATGTTTCTAAACACAACAGTGCATCAATCACCCTAAAAAGTTTGATTATGTTGATGCACAAGGCATATCCAAGTCAGTGATGGCTTGGGTCCCCAAAAGAAACTAATTTTCTTACCTAATGTGCAGGGCAATCCACAAATAGATTTACAAGATCAAAGAGTGATTGATAGTGGATGCTTAAGGCACATGACATGGAATATGTCATATCTTATAGACTATGAAGAGATAGATGGAGGATATGTTGCTTTTGGAGGGAACCCTAAAGGAGGGAAAATCATAGGAAAAGGTACCATTAAAACTGGTAATCTAGATTTTGAAAATGTGTATTTTGTGAGAGAGTTAAAGTTTAATCTCTTTAGTGTCTCACAAATGTGTGATAAAAAGAATAGTGTTCTTTTTAATGACACTGAATGTATTGTTTTATCTCCAAACTTTTAAGTTAAAAAAATTTTTTGGGGGATGAAGTCAAGTGTTTACTTAGGAGTTCCTAGAAGAACAATATGTATAGGTCTTTGATTTAAAGACATAGTTCCTAAAGGAGGTTTTAACTTGCCTTTTTGCCACATGCCACATATGATGAATCTTAACTTTGGCATAGAAGGCGAGGTCACTATAATGTTATACCATGGAATAAATTGGTTAAAAAGGGGAGCAGCACAGAGCCTCTTGTAAGTCAAAACATGGAAGATACTCAATGGTCTTCCGTTACAGTGTTACAATATGAATTGTTTTGGTCCAACATTTGTAAAAAAGCCTTATGAAGAAAATGTATTGCCTAGTTATCACAGATGATTATAGTAGGTTTACATGGTTAGTTTTCTTTCTAGTAACTACAGGATTGATTTAGTGGCATTCTTATGTCCTTTATAACTTGGATAGAGATCTAGTAGATCAACAAGGATAAGGTGTCTAGATGTGATATATGAGACTAGAGTTCAAAAAAGTAGAAATGAATCAGTTTTTGGGAGATGAACGGTATTTGAGTAATCCATATACCTTCCCCCAACCCATTTTAGTGTAGCTATAACTCCTCAACAAAATTGGAGTTGTTGGTGAGGAGGAATATGACCACTAATTATGAGGCTACTGGGACTATGCTATCTGATTCTAAGTCTTCCTCCAACTACTTTTTAGGAAGAAGCAGTTTAATACTGCTTGCTAATGTGCAAAATAGAGTATTAGTAGTTTAAGCTTCATAACAACGACCCCATATGAACTTTTTCTAGATAGAACACCAACTTTAAGTTTTATGAGACCATTTGGGTGTCCTGTTACCATTCTTAATACCATAGATCACTTAGGAAAATTTGATGGTAAGGCTGATGAAGGTTTCTTTGTTGGATACTCTTTGAATAGTAAAGCCTTTAGAGTATTCAATAGTAGAACAAGGATAGTGGAAGAAAACTTGCATATTAGGTTTAGTGAGAGTACACCTAATGTTGTAGGTAGTGGACCAGATTGGCTATTTGATATTGATGCACTAACAAGAATAATGAATTATGAGCCAATTGTTGCAGGTACACAGTCTAATGGTTTTGTAGGTACAAAAGCAAGTGATAATGCAGGTCAAGCTAGAAAGGAGACATAATGCAGGAAAAGCTAGAAAGGAGACAGAACCTGTCAAAGATTACATTTTGCTACCATTATGGACTGCTAATCCACCATATTCCCAAGATCTAAAGAGTTCTCATGATGATGGATCCAAACCTTCAAGTGATGATGGAAAGAAGGTTGATGAAGATCCAAGAAAAGATAGTGAATGTAATGATCAAGAGAAGGAAGATAATGTTAACAGCACTAACAATGTTAATGCTGCTGGCACAAATAAGGTTAATGTTGTTGGTGGAAAAACAAGCATTGAACTTCCATTTGATCCAAATATGCCTGCTTTGGAAGATTATAGCATATTTGACCTCTCAAGAGATGATGAAGATGATGGTGCAGAGGCTGACATGAACAATTTGGATACAACAATCCAAGTCAGTCCTATTCCAACTACAAGAATTCATAAAGATCATCCTCTTGATCAAGTGATTGAAGATTTGCAATCAGCAACACAAACAAGAAAGATGTCAAAGAATTTGAAGGAACATGGGTTTGTTAGTACTATTCAACAAAGAACAAACCATAAAGACCTTCAAAACTGCTTGTTTGCTTGCTTTTTATCACAAGAAGAACCCAAAAAGGTAATTCATGCATTGAAAGATCCAAGCTAGATAGAGGCTATGCAGGAAGAGCTTCTACAATTCAAGTTACAAGAAGTTTGGACTTTAGTGGATTTACCAAATAGAAAAAGGGCTATAGGCACTAAATAGGTTTTTAGGAATAAAAGGGATGAAAGGGGAATTATGGTAAGAAATAAAGCAAGATTGGTTGCTCAAGGGTACACACAAGAAGTAGAGATTGACTATGATGAAGTCTTTGCCCCTGTTGCAAGAATTGAAGCAATTAGGCTATTTTTAGCTTACGTTCCATTTAAAGATTTTGTGGTGTATCAAATGGATGTAAAAAGTACTTTTCTCTATGAGAAGATTGAAGAAGAGGTGTATGTATGTCAACTACCAGGATTTGAAGATTCAGACTTTCCTGATAGAGTATACAAGGTTGAAAAAGCACTGTATGGACTACATCAAGCTCCTAGAGCTTGGTATGAAACCTTGTCAACATATGTGTTATACAATAGATTTTAAAGAGGGAAAATTGACAAGACCTTATTTATCAAAAGGCACAAAGGTGATATTTTGCTGGTCTAAGTTTATGTGGATGATATCATCTTTGGTTCAACAAATAATGAGTTATGCTTTGCATTTCTCCTGGTTGTATTCATTATTGGTTTTGCCTCAAATGTAACACTGTCGTTTTGTCGTTTTGTATAGTACAAACAGTATGCGTTTTGTTCGTTTTTATGGTTTGCGTTTTTGGTCATAGCGTTTTGGTTATTGAAGGTTGCGTTTTGCCTGCTTGAAGACCTCACTGCGTTTTGCTTCAAGACCTCATTGCGTTTTGCTTCAAGACCTCACTGCGTTTTGCTTCAAGACCTCACTGCGTTTTGCTTCAAGACCTCATTGCGTTTTGCTTCAAGCTATCACTGCGTTTTGCTTCAACATCACTGCGTTTTTGTCTCAAGACTTCCATTTGCCTTTTGCTTGAAGGACCATATTGCTGTTTTGATAAGAAGATTTTTTTTTTTTTTTTTACGCTTAGCAAATTTCCTTCATCATTAACGTTTTGCTTAAACATCACTGTCGGTTATTGCTTCAAGAGTCCATTTTTGCGTTTTGCTTGAAGTCCATATTGCGTTTTGATAAAGAGTTTTACTCTAGCAAAATCTCATTCTTCATTGCTGTTTGGTTTCTAGCTTCTTCACTGCGTTTTGCTAAGTATTCATTAACTTCATACGTTAAGTTATTTCAACCCAAAAACCAAATCATAATCAAAACAACATATCACCATAATCAAACAAACATCATCATATTAAAATACAATCACTAATCATTATTACCGATCCAAAGTTCTATCATAATACAAGTATCAAACCCTGTCAGTAATTCAGGATGTATATTCAAGCGGACGGTCGATACCCGCCCTCCTATGATCGGATAAGACTGAATTACGAATCATGGTCAACACGAATCTAATTTAATTGCAGTGGGAAAGAAAAAATGGCATATACAAACACTCAATGCAAATTCTTCAGTCGATTGATCAAGGACCATTTGAGCTTGGAACCACAAGGGATGCCCTAGGAACTACCCCTGAGGGAGGTGTCCTTCTTGGACCAGAAAGGCCTCGTACATATGAGGACCTTAGTGACACGGAGAAGAAACGATACGATGCAGATGTCCGTGCCACCAATATTGTGCTTCAAGGACTTCCCAAAGATATCTACAAGCTACATTCACAACTTTGAAGCAAAAAGCATTTGGGGACAACGTCAAAAATGCTTCTGGCTGGTTTCTGGAACTTCATTAAAAGAAGATAGAGAATCTCAGTTGTATGATGAGTTTGAGCGGTTCAAGATGCTTCCAGGTGAAAATATCAATGAGTACTATGTTCGCTTTCACAAGCTGGTCAACGACATGAGGAATATCAGAATGACAATGCCTAACATTCAATGAACTCCAAGTTCTATGAACAAATATGTCACTGTATAGGATAGTTAATGACAGCGTTAAACTCAACAAAGGTCTGAAAGAGACAAATCACGAACAGCTGTATGCATACTTAAAACAACATGAGAAGCATGCTGCACAAGATCGACTGATTATTGAGAGAATCACTCCTGCTATGAATGATTAACTTGCATTTGTGTCAACGGTCCACCTTCATGCCCAATATCACATATCCAGTTATCAATATCCCGCTCATCAACAAACCCTAACACCAAATATCACAATTCATTGAAAACATGCAAATTTACTCTGGATACACTCAAAATGATGAACTATTGTCAACCTAACCAAAACAAATGGCGCTCCATACCAGTCTCCTTCCAGAGCAACGGCTCTTCCTTCAGACCAAACAATCAACTTCGAACTCATCTAACATCGGAATCAAGCAAAACTATTAAGATGGCGGTTTGTAGTTCAGAATGTTCAAGGGCGACAGAAATTAGAATCAGAGGAATTTTGCTAGGGGAAATGGATACAGCGGAAATGGGGGTGCACAGAATAGAGCGGAATTGCCAATGAGGTCAAGGAATCGTTCCAAGTGTTATAATATATAATGGGGTTTGGACATATAGCAAGGAAACTATATCTCAGCCAAAGCGTCCTCAGAATTTGATTATTTCAAGATATGTGGCTACTGATGCAAATGACCAGGAGGTGTCACCACCCCCAATACGAGGCATTAGACGAAATATGTGTATGAGGGTGTTTGTGGACGTCATAACAATCCGATACCTCAAAGCTCTAAAGAAGACCACTAATCATGGACGTATTGAAAAAAGTTTACTCGTTGAATAAATAAAAATTAGATGTAAGTTTTACAGCCCATAATAATTAAGTTAAAAGTAAGCGGAAAGCATAACAAAGTTTTATATAATGACAAAAGATGTAATAATCCGATAAGTTTGAAATTGGGAAGAAAGTCACATAGCACATAGACTCCATATAGCATCAAGAATCAATCCAAGCTAAGCACCTGAGAAAAACATGTTTAAAACGTCAACATAATGTTGGTGAATTCATAGGTTTAAGTTAATACAAGAGTGGACCACAAGATTTCAAAACGTATGCGACTACTATAACAGATACAACATCACATAAAAAGTATTTACTGTTGCGCTAAGCTCATGACACTGAAGCTAATAATCAACAGGGCATGTTACATCCTGTCGCATAGTATTCCTGCCCTTAACCGGTGTCCCAAACCAAAGACCACCATAGTGCACAATCGACATGACATATATCTGTTTGTTCTTCGTTAAGTGGAACTAAAGCGGATAGGGATAATTAGTCCCAATAGATCTATTTACTCACTCGCGCTTCCTCAACCGGTCCTCCGGTCGAGAAACTAACAGTTCATGATAATTCGGGCAGTAGTAGGTTTGTAAGCAAACTTAGGCAACACATAAACATGTAAAACTCGCGTAAAGAACTTGTGTCCAATTTAAAAGCAAACAATGTTTCTCACCCCAATGTATAAAGCATTTGTAAATCAGTAAAAACGTGGGGCTATGAACTCACCTTAACAAGGATAAGTGATAACCACAACAACGATGATGGTATAGGGAGGTCTAGCCGCGACCTAGAGTAAATATGGGTATGACTTAGCATTCGGTAAAGTAAACAAGTAAAGCATCCATGTTTATCATTTAAAGCATCCGAGTGTGTTTGCGTTTTAGTAATAAAAGACTTAGATAGATTTATAACATCTTTGATGAATCTCGACACTTGCAAAAAGTTACTATTTATAGAAACCTTTCCTTTTTAGGAAAGTTTTTAGTTTCAAAATGTTAATAGCGTCCCCTATTTTCTTATGTTTCCATATTTTACAATTCGCTTAAACAATCCTAAACCGCCTAATCCTTATGTTTAAATCGCCTAAATGTCCAATTCGTACCATTTTTAATAATCCTACTTTTTATTAAGATCGGCATCTCAAATATCCTTTCATGACATTTCTAGTTGTTCTAACTAATTACCTATCCAAAATCGTCCGAAAGTGCCCGGAAGCCCATTTTACTATTCCTAACAGCCCACTATTCATCTATTTTGCCGAACAATGTTTCGAGTTTCATTTGGCCATAACTTGGCCGTTTTAAGTCCGATTTTAAAGTGTGATATATGAAAAATTATCTATTCGAAATAAGCTCTTCAAAAACTACTTTTACGCCTAATGAAAACATTTTTAAGTCGCTCAAAACCACAAAACTAATTCGGGACAGCAAGTTTGTTTTGCCGAAATATGACCAAAAATCAACCCAACTCGCATATTAGTGCCTAATCTAGCCCTAATATTTATTTACCAACAACCAACCAACAAAACTAAACCTTAATCCACCCTAATATCTATTGTTGCAACTCTCATCAACTCTCAATCTCGCCAAGAACATAATATAAAACATAAACATAAAGTGGTAACAATGTTTACTTCCATTTTATAAAAGATGACAAAGTATTAACTTATTTCTTTTGTAAAAATTAACACAAACACATGGATCTTTATGAACAAACATAGATCTATAGAAATAATAGATGAAACCAAGTAAGGATCATGTAAAACTTACAAATCAAGAAGAGCAAGTAGCAAGAACACTAGATCTATACCCACAAACTATAGATCTATAAAAACCCCAAAAAAATCTTGAAACCCTAATTTTATAATTCTTGAAATCTTTGAAAAATAACCAATCAACACTTGGATCTACCTTAGATATAACTAGAAATAAAGATACAAGTTGCTAGATACTTTCCTGACCGTTCCCATGATAAAGACACAAAAATATTTACACAAACGTCTTCTTCATAGATCAATGAAAACAACCTAAGTTGGCGTTCTCGTAACTGTCAGCTTCCCAAACATCCATACTATACATACTTTTACAAAATCAAGTGACGATATCTACCACTTTATACAAAATTTCACATTGTTGATTTAGAATCACGTATTAATGAATAACCGATCCTTCAATTAATACCATCGGTTTAATGTTTTAACGAACCAACTATCTTCAAAATTTTCCTCCTATTTTTTATAGCGATTTTCTAATTTTTTTAACAATACACTACGAATCTCGATGTAATTTCACCATCTTCACGATCATAATAA
>BQNB010120015.1:0-20712 GCA_026074375.1 Tanacetum coccineum
TCTTATTGATTTATGCTTAGGAAAGTATTCGATGTTTTTCATCAAATTAGTTGGTCTTTTCTGAAAAGGTATTTTGAAAATGTTCTTTTTCAAATCATTTGAAAAATATAATTGCTCACAAGACTTTTGTTGTTGTGGGACAAAAATATCATAAAGGTTATTTAGTTTTGTGTAATTATATGGTTTTACTAAATCACCCATTTTTTATCTACTCTCTTTTGCAAATCGAATTGTTTCTTTACTTTTGGGAGCAAAGAAATTTGCAAGATCATTTTTATCATATTGAACATTGTACACACATGGTTTTTCCCATTGAGCTTTCTTAAGGTACTTAGGATTTGCAAAATTTATCGAAAATTTACCATTATAATACGAACTCGGTTTGGGAGTTAGCATATGAACGGTTTGTGCCGATTGACCAGTTTTATAAACAATGTCGTTTAAAATCTTGACTTGACTTTCCAAATCAATTATTTTTTTCAATGTCTCTATCCTCTTTGCTTTTAAAATCCTTTTTCTACTGTGTTTTTTCTTCAAAATATTGGAAATCTGTCTTTCATGCATAGAGATATGGTTTACAAGCTTGGCATTTTCTTCTTTAAGCAAAATAGTTTTGTACACTTATCTTTTTAAAGATTCATCACATTGTCGTTTAGTATCTGACAGTAAACCAAGAGCTTCTTTGCATTTAAGATCAACTTTCTCTTTGTCTTGGTGGTTTGTTTGAAAAGTTTTGTACTTCTCAAGCTCACTTTTGCAAAACCAAAGTTCTTGAGAAAGAGACGCGTTTACTTTCTTCAAATCTTCATGAATCTCCTTGTTTGCTTCAATGTCAACTTTTGATTTTTCAATTGAAGAAGCAAGTAACACACGTTCATTCTCATGATTTGCAGCATGCTTGTCAACCTTTCCTCAATTATGATTCATATTCGATGAATCAGAAGTGACATTGTTATCATTCTTTTCCATCACGTATGTGTCATTGATGAATTCAGGTTGCACAGTATGTTGTTTTTAAACAGCAAACACATTATTGTCAGCGGTATTTGGTACCTCAGTTATTGGCTCCATGTCATAGGAGATATCCTTATCATTCCCAGAATTGCTTCTTTCACTGCATTCATTACCTGACCTACTGCTTTCATTCTCTAACATGTTTGCATTTCCTCTGTCTGATATTATCCCACTGTTGTATGTGTTTCCAGAACTAGTATCCAATGCTTTAACCTCTTGAATCTTGCACTCTTGAATCTGAAACCTTTTCAATCTTTTTTGAATCTCTTGTGCATGAAGTGCTCTTTCATCAATACATTTCTCAATGGACTCCATGTATTGAATTATCAAGTCTTTGTAGGATTGAGCTTCTATTCGAGTGTATTCTTGAAATGTCTTTCTTATGTGGCGACTATCATAATTAGAAGGCTTTAATACTTCTGAATGCAAGAACTTGTCAACTACACTTTGATCATACTTAAAGCTGACTTGAAATCCTTCTCGTAAAGTATTTCTTTGTTGAGTTTCTTTTCTAGGTTATCCATATTGTGGAAAAGCGTAGACTTAAAATTGGTGTACTCTTCACCACATAGACGTTCAAAATCATAATGAAAGACTCGATGTTTGGGATATCCAAAGAAATTTAAGTTGGATAAATGTTGAAATATTTATTTGAGTGCATCAAATTTGTACATGGATCTCTATTTCATATTATTTGCTCGCTTTTGCATTCGTTGCATCTCTTGTTCCTCTGAATCTGAACACGAAGAAGTATATTTCTTTTTCATTGAATTCGTTGTGTGAAATGAATTGATGATCTTAAGTAGATAAAGTGGTGTTTGTGGTGTTGTTGTTGTTGTTGAAAGTTAAATCCTTGATAATGATCGTTAGGTTGTTTGTTAACAAAAGACTAACGGTGTGAGATAAAAGAATGTGAAATAAAAGATGTGAAGTAAAAAAGATGTGAAATAAAAAAGATGTAAAATAAAAAATGTGAAATAAAAAAATGTGAAATAAAAGATGTGAAATAATAAAGATGTGAAATAAATAAGATGTGAAATAACTTAAATCACAAGAGATGTGAAATAACTTAAATCACAAAGATAAGACCCAAACCACTTGTTGGTTAGACAAGGTAAATCAAACTTGATTCATAGGTTTGGTTAAATCGCATAAAGATGCGAAATCCTTAAATCGCCATTTTTTTCAAAGTTAAACCCCAAGTTACAAAGTTTCAAACTTTTCAAAGCAAACACAAAAAAAAACCTATGAAATGACATTTTTAAAGCTTAACTTTAGAAAAACTTTTCACAATTTAAGCATAAAACACGTTTTATTAAGTAATAAAAACTTAAACTTTTAGAGGTTTTAAGTTATTTTAACACAAATTTTATGTTTTTATGTGACAAAATAAGCCCAAATAAGCTTGACTAAGCCACGAAAAAGTCACAAATCACCACAATCTCTACCTCGGGCGATTGATACCACTTGTTGGCTGTAAAAAAGAACTTTAATCCAAATCACACATATTAATTAAGAAAGAAGATAGATACAGATGAAGAACTAGAGAGGGAAAGATGTTTTAGAGAGAAGGATGAGAGAATGGAAGGAGTAAGTTGTATTGATAGAAAGAGATAATACAAAATCACCAATCCCTTCTCCACATGAGGAGAAGGGTATTTATAGGTTATCTACATAGATGAGACGCCTAGGTTTAGAGAGGATGGGCCAGACTCAGCTTTGGTTGGGCTTTTGGCTCGTAACGTATACAATATTAGCTTAAACCTCGAGCCCGAGGTCCTTAACTAGCCTATTACATTTATTACAAAGTTCCTATAATGTAAAGACCCGACACTATTTATAATGATCGATGCTTTCTTCGTTCGACTCAATATTTTGAGGCTAACAAAAAACATAATTACCACAACATATTAAAAGCAATATCAAAAATAAAACCAACGATTAACATATTAGATGTGTATAAACTGCATAACATTCAATAAAAAGGCATAATTGAATAGCTTAGTTACCGTAATAAAAAAGGTGTGGATCATCCACATTGTTCTGTCGTATCCTCCAATGTATACGAACCATTAAATTAAAATAGATTCTCGAATTAGAGTTTTGATTATAGGGTTTAGTTGATATGATCACTTTGGGGATTTTGGATTTAGGTGTGTTTTCTTTGGGAGGGAAATGAAAAGTGAAAGGCTTTGTAGTTGTGTTTAGTAGGGTGGTTGAATTAGTACAAGTACTGCATTAGTTAACGTGATATTCAGACTTAACGAAAAAAGATAACACCCATCCAAAATAGGGATCATGAGGTTATTAGTTTCAAAATTTGGAAGGAGTGGCGTAATTGAAATCGAATATGGACTGAGAGTGTTATTTGGTGTAAACCATAGGGACGAAACATGTAATTTTTTCAAGTATTAAATACCCACTTGAAGATGCTTGCCTTGGGCAGGATCTCGGGATGAATTCGATGGACGCGACAAAGATCTGAGGAGATGAAAGACGCAATTCGATCAAAATATTTTAATTTTTAATCGCATGTCGTATTTTTTATTGTATGTCGTATTTTATTTAATGTACTTTGTAATTTTTTTTATTAATGAAATTTGAATTTTAGTTTAATAATTTGTTATTTTATTTATATAAATGAAAAATAAGTTAGAGTACTTGACGGCACCAGAAATGTGGTGTTATGGAGGGATATGTGTTTTTGGTGTTATGGTGTATTCTATTGTTATGTAAAAAGTGATGATGTGACTGCACTTTTGCCATAACATCAGATGATGACACAAGAGGTTACCTAGTGATTTAACAATAAATTAAATATAGGAGTGGTTATTAGTCCCCCCCTAAAAAATGTCGCCAATACCCCCTAACATTATTTATTTTTTTGATTATTTTTTTATTTTTTTATAATTTTGTTTTTGTTATAAAATAGTGAAACGGAAAGTGCGGAACAAAAATTGTAAAGTTTGACAAGTCAAAAGTATTAAACTGTAAAAAACTACGGAGCAGAATTTGAACAAAAATTGTGTTGTACTTTTAACGGAGGGGATAAAGGGGGGGAGGGGATTGAGGTGGTAGAATCTTGTACTTTAGTAGTCCAAGGGTATTAATAACATAACCAATTAAACATATATAGTACATATTGTTTAGACTTTATGGTACAAAAATTATCTTTGTGGTTTGTGTACAATTTGACATTGATCATCTTGTTTAAATTAGCTTGCGTTTAAAGAAATAATTACGCCCTTATATTCAAAGTTTTATAATGCACTAGTTTAAAGACTCGTGTAATCCCGATTGTATTTTAAAGAATTTATTTTGTAAAAAGCTATATGCATAAATAAAGTAAGAAAAACACTAAACATAAACAGGTTCTGTTAATATATGAAAGACATAATTAGATAATAACTGAAATGTTAGATAAACATTTGAGTATGTAACAATTAAATAAATAAAACGTCGATGAATTGTCGTCTCCAAATTTGATGGTCTTGAATAGCAAATGACGTATGTGACCGCTAATCAAGTTAATAGCCAATGTCTGTTCCGTGAACACCTAATAGTCCATAAAAATGTAATTAAAAGTAGGTTGGGATTGATAATATATTGATATTTAAAATATGGTATAAAAGATGTCATTTGTATATTGTACATACCTCTTGAACATTTATCATAGACCTTGAAATACTACTTTCTAGATGACATTTGTAGTAGTTTTAGAGATATTACCATCCTCATCACAAATGACAACCTTCAAATCTCTTTTACTTTTAACTCTTGAAACAACACCGTATAATTGTCCATGTGTGAAAACAGGACGTGGAATGTACAAACCAACTTTTGAAAGCGATTGAGCTTGGCTCTTGTTAATTGTCATGGCAAATGAAACTAACAGAGGAAATTTTTTCTTGACGATCTTAAGCAGTAAACGTTTATCAGACAAAGTAATTCTCAACCTCGGTATGATAATCTTTTTTCCAAAGTTTGTTTCGTTAATGATTTGTGCACTAATAGAAGTTCTTTTTAATTTAAGAACTTGGATTTTTGTCCCATTACACAATACATTTGCTTGATCAATATTTCTCAATAACATTATCTGGACTCCTACTTTTAACGCAATTTTGTGGTTTGGAACACCTGAGAACTTCAATTAATTGATAAATTCTAGTGAGAAAATGGATTAATCTATGGTGGCGCCATGTTTAGTTTTATCTATGATGTCGCAACTTAAGTAAGCCATTTGGAAATTTCTCCAACAAATGACCATTTATAATGTCCACAACTTCATTCGTTGGAGCAAGAATGACCTTTTCTTGGAAGTATGACATATCATTTATGTTATCCAAAATGTTTGGATAAGTAAAATCGATAATAGACGTCACCGGGTCATCAGCCGCATCTATAAGAATTTTGTCAGGTACATCTATCAAAACCTCTCCGTCGTTTGCTTTTTACGGTCCAATGAAATAAGGTAATTAAGTAATCATGTTCATAATATGATGATAGAAGATAACATTATTTAGGAGAATATATGTACATTTATATAAGTTAGAAATTTAGCATGATGGGTGCTTTTGTCACTATGTCCATAAGCGCATGTTGTAAGCATCTTATAACTTTTTAAGCACTTCTTAATTATAAGTATAACCCTAATAATATAATTTTAAGACCCTAAAGCAAAATGATTTTAGGGTTACCCGGCCATTTCGGCATGTAACAAAATCACTCATATTGACCTTTTTCACAAAACCACCCGACTATTTACATAAAATCACCCATATCAACCCGTTACACGAAAATACCCATATCAACCCGTTACACAAAATTTCCCATATCGACCCGTTACACAAAACAATTATAACGGTGACACTTAACGGGTTTTACCATTAGAACCATTTCCCACCCGTAGAAAAATATAATGGTAGAATGAATGTAACACATAATGAACATACGAACTATAACAACTATTTTCTTTACGTAACAGAAATGTAATACAAATGAAGTATCAACCAACCATGAATAATGAATAAATGAATCATTATCGTTAAAACACAATTAAAATCACATTCATTCTAAATAATAAGAGTTTGGATTTGCCTATTTAAAGATATTATCTACCTATAAACCACGAATTATGCACTTTCATTTTCTTCTTCCCTTTCTCCATACTTGTACCCTATATTTCTCTTTCGCGGACGATATCCAACTTCTTGCATTAGAACTTCTTCAGCCATCAATTAATCCCTTTATTATATCACTGCCTAACATATAAAATATTTAAACTAATTAAGCAAAACAGCTTCTCCATGTTACATACAATGATTTTGAATCCTCATGCTTTCAAATAATGAATACATATTATTAAAGAAAATATGATAAAGTTCATAAAAAGAACATAAATGCTGACATGGTGTAATGAAGTTTTTAATTGAAACATACAACTCATTAAAGGACGTACTCATGATCCATTTGTATATATATTGTTTCATTCAAATTATTCAATAAGTGTTAGAAAGATCTAACATGTAAGGTAAAATTAGATATAGTTGTCAACATGTAAGTATGAATCACGTGTAACCCAAGAGTAACCAACGACATTATTTATGAAGAAAGATCCCATACGCTATAGTTATATGTGATAAACAAAAACAACCCATATTAACCTATTTTCATATGAGTTGAAATTGCTACATGTATTAGTGATGGAAACTAAGATAGCCAACCCTTACTACACCTCACTAACTTTGTACCAAATGTTTATAGATCTTATTATCACCTTTTATTAATGACAGATGTTAAAAACCTCTTTCTAAACAACATTATATAAAAATCTACCAATGAGATGGACAAATGAGTGGGTCATGCACTTTGTATAAAGGATCAAAACCTAGGAGATTTTAAAGCATGTCAAAGCGGGAAACTTTTATTTGAGTAAAACACCCTAAAAAGTGGTATTCCCCAAATCAAAATGAAGGCTTTATATGGAATTTTAGCAGATAGAGCTCATACATATTACCTTCCTAAACAGGTCATGGACAGTACCTTATGCTTTTAATAGTGAAGAATGGATCACCAAAAACTTAGCTATCACATTAAGAAAGTAGTAGCAAACTTAGAAAAGTAGATGAACCAACTTGTCCTATAGTTGAAAAACATATACTAATAATATGTATCCCAGACAATTATAATATGTTTTTAGCTTATATACTTGTTTGTGAACGTATCACAGCTTCCTCGTATATTTTTTGTAAAGACGATGAAAGAAAATTTATTTTTGTAAACACTTGCGACTTTTAATGAAGTAATTTAGAGATGAAAATTAAACCAACTGGTGCCGAAAGATCCATATACACGAAAGCGACATCTCATTTGTCGTTTCTTTATTGATTAATGTATACATTAATGTTATTAAGCTATTCACTTAGCTTCACTTTTACATTGAGGCATGCAAATAGGGCTGTAAACGAACCGGGTGAACACGAACGGAGCCTTGTTCATGTTCGTTCGTTTAATTTTAGCCAGACAAATAAATGAACACGATCGCTTAAACGAACAAAATTTTCTTGTTCATGTTCGTTTATTAAGAAATAATTTTGTTCATGTTCGTTTATGTTCGTTCATTAAGACACTAAACGAACATAAACGAGCGAAAATAAACGAACAAACATAAACAAACATAAAATTTACAAAAATATACACAATATTGTGTTTTGTAAGTGTTGTTTTGTGTAAGTAAATTAATTTTAAATCTATATAATAAAAAGATATGATAGACGAACATAAACAGATATGATCATAAACAAACGAATAATCGGACGTTCATGAACATAAATGAACGGACACGACTTTTGTTCATGTTCGTTAATTTAACTAAACGAACGTAAAATGTTGTTCATGTTCGTTCATTTAATAAATAAACGAACATAAACAAACTTTTTACTAGACGGTTCATGAAATGTTTACTGAACATTCAGTTCGTTTACAACTCTACCTGCAAATAACACATACACAATTCCTCTTTATACATTTCTTTCCAAAAAACTATGTAAATCATAGGAAGCATAGCATTTTTTAACCACTTCCCTAAATATGGGTCGATATGGAATTTTGGGTTGCATTATGCAATGGCTCATACTCAGACACAGTAACATGAAAATGGATCAAATGGGTGAATGTGTGATACCTATAAAACGTGTCACATATTTTTTTCAATATTCTCTGACCTTAAGTCTTTGTAATCCTGTATACAAAAGGTTCAGAATTAAAAACAACATAGTAATAATATAGTATGGGGTCTTTATAATCCTGTACACAGGCAGGGTTAGGGTTAGGGCAATATAAATTTATCAAAACACTTTAAGACCTTACACAAACAAAATTCAGAGGCATTTATTTGCAAATTAAGTCCAGAGGCACGTTTATATGGAGGCACCAAACTCATAAGAACATAAACATTTCATTTATAAACAAAATTTCACCCGTTTACTTTTTAAATCTTGTTCTTTTACCCGTTTTGACATTTAACCTAATCCAAATTGGTCCATTTCTCATGGGTTAAAATTGATAATTGATAAAATATATATAGGAAAAAGGTACTCCCTCCGTCCCACATTAAGTGTCCACTTGACTTTTTCAAAGTCTTTTTTCTTCAACTTTGACCTTAATGATTTCTTCTTATGTTATATGATACTTGATGCAAGATATATGAATGGATAGAGTTTTGAATATATTTTTCGTTGGTATAATTTTCGTTCAATATTATATAACACAAACAAAAATATTTATAGTCAAAGTTGATGAATGAAGACTTAAAAGATTCCATTGTGGACACTTAATATGGGACGGAGGGAGTAGTTGGCTAAAATGTGAAAAAAATGTTAATATTACCTATTATATGATCCTTTGATAATAGCTTAGATTTTCGCAACTTCCTGATACAAAATATATAAAAAAATTCCATTGTTAGCATCATCACCAGTAAGGTGATCAATCTACATAATTATATTGCGTAGTTGAACATACGTATAAGTAAAACACATCGTAAGCAACAAAAGGTTCTCTCTCGCTTTTTATTGGCAAGAGACCATCCAACGATCATGCAAATTTGGCCACTATCATTCTTTATAGTAGTCCCTACAAAACAATAACTTTAAAGCTTGATACTGCAAAAATAAAACTATATAATACCAATGCTACCAAGTAATTACTCGTCTCAAACCTTTCATCTATATCTTTTTGAATTGACTCAGTTTTCTCAAATGCCACACTATCTCCATAAATACGCCATAAAAATCGTTAATCGCATAAAAACTGCTGAATACGGAACTCCTAAATTGATTTTAAGTAAATTATAATCAAAATTGGCCTTTATAATGTAAAGAAGACTTACCACTAACCACTTGAGAGCCTTGAAAACTTCCGATTCAATCTGATTAGAAATTACGAATGATTCAAAACCTGTACACACAAAGTAAAGCCCTAATTTTTTAAAACCTATAAGCAGGTATAGAAAAGGCCTATATTTTTTAAAACGATTCATCAAAAAACACACAACATAAATTGTAGTGAAAAACATATGATACATTTCAACTTAAAATATAAACGAAATAATGGTGACCTAAGTGATATTTAAAAAGTGGCATTTAGGAGTGTTCTTCACTAAAAATCACTTTTAGTGTGATTACAATGCATATAGTTATAGCAAATAAACAAAAGGCATGTGAAACTAATGTGACGATTAGTGCAAAGTAGAGATTTTTAGTAAGCCACAAATTTATTAAAAAACATACAATCCTAAAAAAAGAATCGTACCTCAATCGTATAATCTTTCAACCTCATATTTGTAGTTGTGGTTCTAATTACAACCTACAAAAAACAACAATTAGAATCGATTTAGTAAGAACAAATCAAGTATCAACACATGCTAATAAAAAACACAGAATTTAATTATTATATCAATTAGAATCTCTAAAATAAATTAAAATCAAAACACACGAACCATGTCTTGCGGTTTAACACAAATCTCAAAGTGAGTTTCCATCACAAAAACCTTCATCTTTAACTTATTTATCTGCAATCAACTGAATCAAAACAAGTTTAAATTGATTATTAAGAAACATCAAAATAGCAACAATATGTGATTTTAAATCGAAACCGTAAAAAAATTGAATATATGTGATAATTACCTATTTTAATGTGTGGACATCATGAAATCCCTAGCATATTCTTAGAACAAAAGTGGAGATCCGTTATGTTTTTGAATCGACTGAAAAGAATTAATCTTTAACATAATCAATCATAACAACGAATTGCATACATACTCATCAGATTGATGTGATATATAATTAAATTGATATAAACATAAGAATAGGATATTGAGACAAACATGATTGTTAAATGATGAGTTGATTTATCTTTTTTGTTTTTTATGAGATTAAAAACCCTTCAATGTGCAGAATCTGAATTCGAATGTTAAATAGCAGAGTAGTGTTGCGATTTTGATTCAGGTGTTTTGTTGTGGGTTTGATTTAAGGGTTTTAAATTTTTGTATAGAATAAAACTTTTAATAGTAACTTTTTTTAGTTTAAATTATGAGTTTTAATTTGGATTAATAATTACTTTTTTATTGACGGAGAACATGGTAATGTTTCATATATTTTTTAAAACGTTTAATCACAAAAGTTTATAAGCAAATTTTACTTGTCGTTTATTATGTTTCTGTGTCAATAATTTATGTTAACTCCTGGTTTAATCTTATGTTGGAATATTGATTGTTGGTTTATGATGCTATTATGGTTAGTATACTTGTTCGGAGGACTTGTAATACGATGAAATTGGCAGCGATCTCTATTAGTATTTTCATTATCGCCCAACTAACAGCCTGCACATCACATGTACATAATACATACGTTTACTTGCTCAACAGCTTCAATAAGGCTCTGTTTTCCATTTCCTATAGTGTTAAAATAGCATTCATGTATGAGATTCAATTGATCCATGATGTGGTTAGTATATCAAACCACACAACAAACAAATGAATCAAGCGAACAAATTTTTATTCACAATTCAAATGAATTCAGAAGATACATTACATATGCGATTTACCGCCAAAACTAAAAACATAAATCAAACAATGAGAATTTGGCTAGAAGCTGAAATTGACAAAACAGAAACATGAGAGGAGGGGTACATAAGACCTTAATCAGTTAATCCATAACATCATTATATAGTGGCTATCAAATAGACACCTATACCATCAATATAATAACCCGCAAGGCCATAAGATCCACCAAACAAACCTCTTTTCCAAGGTACTTCAAAATGTGTCCCTCTTATCTGACCAAAATGCTCATGTGTCCTTTTATTCGTTATGAAAGACAATGATGAAATTATTGTGTACCAGTAATATCGATTATCTCCTCATCATTATCGAAGGTGACCAGAGTACGATTAAGATCAAACAAGACTTTATTAGGTATGCATAAATATTCTACCAAAATTAGCTCATTCTATACACACTTTAGTTAGCAAGAAACCGAACATTTGCAAGCCAAGTAGCCAAGATCTGTAAAAAATGGCTAACTTCGGTAATGGGTGAACATACTACTTTTTGTGAGGGTTGAAACAGGTCCAGTTGCCTTGACCCAAAAACCATATATGTTATAATCGCATAATACAAATTCCATGTGTAAGCTACTGTGTTTTGGCGATACCAAAAAAGCAACCGAGACCCTAGAACTTAGCTCAACGACATGACAGGGCGCGGGTTTTGAGCCGTAAACCCCAAGGTGTCGTATGTAAACATTAGCAGACCATATCAACCTACCAACAATAGAATACTACTGAGGCTCAGGTAGATGAAAAGTCGAAAAAGAAGATCCTCCCGCCATGGTTGCAACCTTAGAAGGTTACCATGCCAAGGTGCGAGCACGTCCCTGTGTTAAAGACCACAAACATTAAGTACCGCGTAACTCCAAGGTTTCCGTGACATATCAATGTGTAAAAGGCTAGGAAGTTGTAGCACCCCAAAAGTTAAGTTTCCTCAAATTCAGCTTTAAACCAAACAAAGAAAGTTAATGATGTAGTCAATTTGTTATGTACTTATTGAAAGCGATTCTTGTAGCTCCAAACGCCTCATTATATAGTTGTATTTTGACCAATTAGTTCATATATTCAACTCTATTCAAAAACTAAAATAGTCAAGTCACCTTTTCCTAAGTAGATTGCATGTTATACATGAGACTCCATTTCATGCTCTCATTATTCAATTAACTCGGCCCACTTCTTCTTCAAAAGAGCCAACTCTGCCTCGAGCCAATTTACCCTCTCTTTTGAAGCCTAAGCTAACCATACGTGCTTTTCAATATACAGCTAGATCTAGTGTAAGTAATTGGTGAGGCCACTAATAACCATGAAAAAAAGATATGAATATGTTCACTCCTATAGTGGACATAACATATACTCATAATGACTATCCCAAACACGACCCTAAAACACGGTGATTACTAATAAGCAATATCGACCCGTTCACCCCTGAATATGATAGTAGATCTAACTTTTAGGCCTTTTTATTATCTATTTGACCCATTACATATCAAACATTTGTCAAATTAACACATTAATATGTAAACAAACGCTGACCTGTATTGCTACTGTGGTGCGTACGCTTGCCCAAATCCCTCCATTTGTTGTTGCAAAACCAAATTATTCATCTCATCTGATGGAATGGGTTTTGAAGTGATCTCCATAAGTTATTGGTTCTTTTCCACTGGTCTTCGTCATCATCTCATGAACCTTAACAAACCGAGATAGAAAATAAGGCATAAGCTTAAAAAATACTATGAAACTCATGATTGTACATCTTACCTCGCTGCAATCTCTGAAAAAACATCACCAAGTTTCTCTCCAGCAACTAATAAGTTCATTGCAACGACTTCTAACTATAACAAAACATAAAACATTTTCAGCAACATGCGCTTACAAAAAAACGTTTAAATGCACATTTAACTTGATAAATCAATAAGATAATTACATGATCAAAGTTCGTAACAGGGAGGTAGTTTTGCATTTATGTTAGTAAATTATTAGTTTTCTTATAGTACACATGGTTATTGACAACTCAAGAGTGAAATTTATTATGTCATTCAGAAACTAGTACAAAAACACCTGATACAATAACAATATATCAGCTGTACACACATGTGAAAGTTTGAGAGACAGGACCGCAGGAGTACACCAACATAGGGCGTTATCAAGATAAATAATCACACACATACACACGCTCTATATAAGCAGAAAGAAAAAAAACATGGCATTTACATGGTTTGGTAATATGCCTAAATCCATTGTCATTACTATATATCTCACGTAGAAAATATTCCATATCCAACATAAGGTAGAAAATATAGATTTCTAACACATACACAAAATCTGCTATGTGATTGAACTTAAAGTCAAAACTAAGAAAAAGTAATATATACCTTCTGATCATGAGTGAGCCATTCATCGATTGCATCATCCGTGACGGTTCCTAAAAAGGTTGAAACTTCATTAATCCTAGTGCGTTAGAAATAAAGAAGTTTCAATCTTTTTAGGATTAGTCATTCTAGGAATACGAACCAAACTCAGAATGTTTATGATATATGTATCGTATGTATGCAATAAAAAAGATTGAATTTTGGTACCTGTCACAGTACAGGTTATTATTTCCATGCATGACCTACCTAGCAAGCTCTACTTTCAGCTGTTGACTTGACTTGAAACACCAATTTCTTCTCATTAAGTCCACTATAAAAAATATAATTTAAAAAATTAACTATGGGCCAAAAAAACAATTAATATAATCAAAAACATTAATATTATTAAAGTAGAAGTAGAAAATTAGGCATGGAACCTACAATCTTACCAATATTAAGGATCAAGTCTTGGTGTGAGTTAAAAAGAAGCGATGAATATAACTGTTCCTGTTTCTGGAAGTCTTGTTTAATTAGTTGTTTTTACTATAACATGAATTTACTATTGGAAGTACATACAAAAACGCTAAGAAGTGTACACTGAGTTTATGCAGTTCAATAATACTTTTATATGTTAACAAAAGAGGATTAATACGGTAGGTTGTAATCTTCCTATCAAGTTGTCACTCGGTCTTAACTTCAATGCCTTTAGTAACACTCTTCTTTTGTTCAAACCCTCAGTCATGGTCTGAATTCCTATTGTTTTATTTGTAGATTCACTACCTTTAGACTTCAATTTGTTTGGCTTAAATACACAAAGCTACCATAATATGTTTTGTATATATGTTTGTCATTGTTTTATATCCTCTAATTGCAAATATATATAATAAATGTCGTCCACTATTCGACCATATTCAGTTGATTCAGTTTTTGTGTAAAAAGAGGCACATATGACATAACTGTATATGCTTGCAGTTTGGTGTTGCCTAGTAAATTAGTAAGGGTACGATGAGCATCAATTGTTTTACCTGGCTTTATATTGTGTCATGCGAGTTTATGAACTTATTTACAGTCCTGATTAACCCAAGAGATTCACGACCTGAAATCAGCAAGGGTTAACAGATATATACAAAAAAGAGTCTGAATTATCACCTTGTTAAATTCCCGGTAACCGGATATTAAACGTATAGTTGAATGTAGTAAAATTAATTATTTTTAACTCAATGGTGATAAACTCACATGTGCTACTACTCTATGGCCTCCGTAGCCAACAATAGCCATAGCAAGATTATTCAATCTAGGAACATCAGCTTCTTGGTATGCTTTTGTGACTTCCAGGCCATTTTTGGAATATGCATAAGTGTCTTGTTTACTCTCTACCAGCTGTGCCTATGATGGTGTATCAAAATCCAGTTTCGCAACACCATTTTCCATTGTTGCAACACTAAATTTATCCCCATTGACTTTGGTAGATGATTTAGCCAGATTATGATGTCTGCTTCTTGAATAACCGGGGTAAAACCCTTTGCTGAAAAAGAATATGTTGTTGTGAACATACCTACAGCCCACATACAAAATTGTTATTATATGATAGATATTATATGGTTACTAAGATGTGTTTAGATATAAGCTAATTAGTACTCTATTAATAGTTTTCAATCTACTAATCAAAACTAACACATCGAGCAAATTACATGTATGGTGTAACTCTTTACCCAATAAGAAAGATATAAGTACTTATATGTCAAATAAAATATCAAGCTTTATTTGTTTGGATTCATAAAGATTTATGGTTACCTCCACTTTTAATATTAAATTCAAACCTATGAATTCACTCAACTTTATGTTGACCGTTTTAGCATGTTTTTCTCAGGTGCTTAACTATGGATGTCTTTGCTTGCTTGTTGGTGTTGCCTTGCATTGGACTGATTTTCAAGAATTATTATTATCTATGTTAACATCGTTGTCAAACTTTAAAACCTTTTATTCGCTTCCGCATATTATCGTTGGGCCTATGTAAAACTTTATCTATTTTTATTAGGGTTTTAGCCGTACAATAGCTACGTACTTTCTCAAATGTTCCGTTTTGGTACGTGAACTTTTTTTGTTCCACTTAATGTAACAAACTTTCAAGTTTTGTGTTAATTTGCACCAACCTTGACTGGCAACCGGGAAAAAAAGTTATAAAACCGGAAAAAAGCCTACGTGGCATGTTTAATACTTTTTCTAATGTTCTGTTTTGGTACGTGAACTTTTTTCTAATGTTTCGTTTTGGTACGTGAACTTTTTTATACACACGTTTTTATACTCACGTTTTTATACACTTTTTATACACGTTTATATACATTTGTATACACGATTTTATGCACACATTTTTACATATATTTTTATACACACATTTTTATACAAATATTTTACACATACTATTATACACGTGTATAAAAACGTGTGCATAAAAATGTGTACAAAAATGTGTATAAAATATGTGTATAAAATGTGTATAAAAATATGTGTATAAAAATATGTATAAAAATGTATATATAAAATGTGTATAAAAATATGTCTATAAAAATATATATAAAAATATGTGTATATAAACGTGTATAAAAATATGTGTATAAAAATGTGTATAAAAATATGTGTATAAAAATGCGTGTAAAAAATTATATGTATAAAATGTGTGTATAAAAATGTGTATAAAAATGTGTGTATAAAAACGTTTATAAAAATGTGTATAAAAATATGTATAAAAATATGTGTATAAAAATGTGTATAAAAACGTGTGTAAAAATATGTGTATAAAAAAATGTGTATATAAAAACGTGTGTTTTATGTGTGTAAAAATGCTTGTATAAAAATATTTGTAATACAAATTGGTATATTAAAAACATGTTATATAAAAATTTAAAAATTTAAGTATTAAAAAAAATAAACAATCGTTAGTATAAAGGACTAACGTTGCAAACGTTCATTGGCTAAAAAGCCTAACGTTGCAAACGGTTGTTAAGTGGAACAAAAATATATGGTTCCTGTAAAACAGTAAAACAAGTTTGATGGTGCAAATTAACACAAAACTTGAAAATTCGTTACATTAAGTGGAACAAAAAAAAGTCCACGTACCAAAACGAAACAATAGAGAAAGTACGTTGCTATTGTACGGCTAAAACCATTTATTTAAAGAAGATTGTGAATTTGTGATGAGTATCAAAGAATGTGATGAGAAAATTTATGATGAGTATTAAAGAAAAAGAAGTTTTGTGTATATGTTTTTTTTTAATCGGTGATGTTATGGGATAGAGTATTAAATGAAGCTATTATAATATATTTAATGCTTAACAAAAATACGTGTTTGACTTCATGGTTTGAGTTTTTAAAAAATAGTGCATTAGGTGTTGTACATATGTTCACTAATTAAAGAATGCTACATAAAAAAATTTAATGGGATAATTAATTTTTGTGCATAGAAAAGTTATTCAAAACTTTATTTTATTAGATAAAAAAAGATATATAGATATAAATATAGATAGATGCGTATTATACCTTTAAAAAATAAAATGCGAACCATTGCCAGTGCGTTCCATCAATAGAAAAAAGGTGTTCAATGTCTCAGGCTAAGATTTAACAGTAACAAGTCATTAGGCATAAAAATCTATCCTAATCTTGCTTTATTTTTTTGGTTTTAAGGAAGGAATAATTCATCAATGCTAAGATTAACATTGCTTATTGACCAAAATAATTGCTAAAGTTTGTAGGCTTCATCAGTGACATGCATTATTGTAAATTATGTAATTATCAACGTAAAGCAACGATAATATATTGTAGTGTAAAATTGCGTGAGCGCGTATTTTAGATTTTTTGTTTTTTATTTTTGAATATATGGGCGTGGCAGTAGGTGAAATTATAATTAATTATTTGAATAATTTATAGATCGCATTGTGGTTTATAAGTAAATTAGGTTTTCAATCCGCGCTCCGCTGCGGAGCGCGGGGTTTTACGGTATGTATACATCATTTACAAAATATAAATTGAACATTTGTCGTCTCCTTCGGTTGTATAGTGATGCGGCCTTAGGTAGATGACGCTCATGACAACAGATTTCTTTTTTGTGTGATGTCCTCCGTTGGATAAATTTGGTTTTGAAACAGGGCCTGCACATCATGTCCTGTTATGTTTAAGAAGCCACAATAAGTAATGAAACAAAAGACAGGATTAACAAAAACTTTGAGCAAAAAATAAGAGATTAAAAGTTTATTCAATTTCCCAGAACTAAATTAACAACACATTGTTGCTGAATACAAACCATAACTTTTACCATTAATCCTCATTTGCATTAGCAGCAACATTAAAAGTAAACTAAAGAAATGAACATAAGATATATCTGAAGTACATAAGTGTTCATGTTATTCTCACCACCCAGTCTGCTAATCTTGTAATCCTTTGCATGCTTCAACCTCCATGTAACCTGCAATTGGTTAGTTAGAAGGTAGTTCTTACAAAAAAATCCAGTATCGAAATCTGGGAACATTGACAACCTTTGGAGCAGCTTACTTCTACTTTTAACTGTTACTTCTACCAAAAACTGAGGATTAAGTGGTTAATGGTTTCGTTTTTTATTATAAAGGTACTTCCATATGAAATAAACAATGTTATCGATATGTGTTGAGGAACAATTTTAGATTTAACTAAACTTGTTAGCATCTGAAATACAAATGAAATCAACTCCCTAACACCAATATAATCCTCCATTCAATTACCTTAAAAACTTTCCAAAATTATCCATCACAGTTTTCATCACTCTTTTATTCTCCATTAAGCCCTCTTGCATCCTTAGCTAATATGTTATCCTGCCCTCCTGCATCGCAAAACTATATCAGATTATCTAATCACTTTACTGCAACTAATAGTGCGCACATACGTATTTGGTTTAGTTTATACCAAATTCAGCAACAAAAACAGACAACGAAGACAATCTTAATCCTTTTGGACTGTTTCATCACTACACAACACATCGATTCCAGCCATTATATGAATTTTGAGAAACTTATAATACTAATTTTTCCAGCTTATGAGCCTACCAAGTTATTGAGCTTATTATCCTGAAAGGTCAAAAATAAGAGCTTTTCCAAATGTACATAAGCTCGTTAGCCATAAGCTCAACCAAGCAACCTCATAAGCCGAAAAAGCGAGTTTAATAAAAATTAATGACTATCTTTCTTTAACAACAACCATTTCGAAGCACAAATAATAATGAAAGACGCCTACCTAATAAACCTCTTAGGTTGCAAAATTCTTTTCTCAATTCTTAGTGCCCTGTAACTGAACTTCCTCTATTGGTCATGTGTTAGTGTAGTTACGCCTCAGGGCCAGGGATATGGTGGCATCAACCTGCATTCAAATCAGTACCAGATCAGCTGAGCTCCCTACACATGCTCTATCAAGTTTGGCAAGATTTTCAAGGCTAGTAGAGGGCGTATGCCATGTATTTGACTCTTTGTGCACCTGTTGGATACAAAATAATAATGCTATACGCTTTTGTGTTACTTTGTTATTATATCAGGAAATATATTTATTAAATTAACCTTTTTTTACATAATGCTCTTTAGATAATGTTTTTAGTTCTTATCTCTTATATCAGATTAGCCATCATATTCTAATGTATAACAATAATGTACTACACAAAAAGAATATGAAAAAGAGATATGCCATGTATTAAGAGCAAATAACCATCATCATAAATAAAAAAATTCAATATAAACAGTTCTAATCATAAGGCGCCATGGTAACTCAAACCGAGTCGTTATAAGCTCACGCTTGGCTCATTATATCTTTCGAGCTCGTTTCACAAACGCAAAATAAATCTTTAGTAGCAGGCTTAGACTAACTTGTTTTATATAGCTTTATATAAGCTTGATTTTTTTTGTTCCTTTTCCAAAACATTTGGGCGTTTATTTCCAGTAAGAGTTAGAAAAAAAGCTCAGAAGATTTGTAACGTCATATAGTTGCAGCATATTCAGTTTTGTGTAAGCCAGGATTGTAGAGCCATAAAACCAAATAGGTGGTCAATTTAGGGTAGTATGCTTTTATAAGCTTTCATGTAACCAATTTATATATCTAAACAGAATCGGAATTATAAGAGTGAACCTGAGTTTCAACTCGGGTCGATCCCACACGTGTAGTAGCGTCGTCATGGACGAACAAAGTATTAGCAGACAACCCCCGCGCCGCAACTCTTGCGGCAAGCAAACATTAGAAATTTGTAATTAGTTTTTTCTCCCTGGCACAATTCCTGTTTCTCTCCCCCCCTTTTCTTTTTTTTCCTCTCCTGGCACAATTTTATAAAAAAAAAGGCCCCAATAATCATTGAGTGTACATAGAAGAATTTTACCATTCAAGAAATCGAAAAACCGAAGGCCCCCCAGCCACATAGCTAAGTTGACCTCGATCTGTTAATCGTCGTCTTTCCTTAGCCACCGTGGCTGAAAAAAGAAAGAAAAAACAAAGTAGCAAACACGTGGCGCATTTGTCGCGGATTCTTTTGGTTGTCACTAAGGAAAGGTAACTGAAAGCCTTTTTTATATCTAAAGGCAGGCGAAACTAATAAAAATATGACAATAACTTGTTCATGGAAAAAAAGAAACTGAAAAAGGAAGCGTTCTACTTTTCGGTAATTTATATTTTCAACCTATCTGACCTGTTAATATATCCATGCTTCCTGTATGTTGCTTTGTGCATCTTCTCTTCGCCGAACGGCCAACTGCAAGCACGCAACATAGAGCAGTAATACCAATTCTTAAAGTGTGCACTATGGAAAACCTAAATTAGCACAAAATACCTCAAGTTCCAAATAGATTACAGGTACAACTAAGCAATAAAGTTTATATCTTTATTAAATCTTAGCTCAAATTTCAATGAGATCAGTAACCAATAAAGATTGTTAATTTGTATGAAAAGAAAAGCTGAAATAAAAATAAAAAGAAAAAGAAGTGTTGTTACGTACCTTGACTTATAAAATCGTTAAGCCAACAAAAGTACCAATTAACAAATAACAACAACATCAATTATCAAAGGCTATTAGATCATCGGTAGGTAAACCAAACCGAAAAAAACCACATACCTTTTCTCTGTCTAAAAACATATTTCAACACACGCCTTTGCATTTCTTTCTTGCTCTCGTCGCATGCCATGAATAGCGACAACGGAAGGTATTATAGTTATAACTTTTATTTAAAACACAGCACTCGGGTCA
>BQNB010120016.1:0-20712 GCA_026074375.1 Tanacetum coccineum
CTGCTTTTTATAAAATATAAAAATACAAAAATAATCTCTTTTCAATCCCGTAGATCTCGGCTAAGCCTTGTTCGAGCCTTCCTAACCTATTCTCCTAGAGAACGATAACAACCCTCGAGTCTTGCCTATACTACGCTACAACGATTAGGTACACTGCCTAGGGATTAGTAAAACTTCTTTTTGAAGTCTAACGACAACCGCATCAAGTTTTTGGCGTCGCTGCCGGGGAATAGTTAGGTTTCAAACTTAGTTTAGCTTAGTTCTACTCGCTTGAATCCTTTCAAGTGAGATTTTATTTTCGTTATATTAGCTTTCTTGTAGTCTATCTTTTCTTCGTGTTATTTGTTTCGTAAATCATTCTCGTCAACCACCATGGGAGACGCGAATCCTATCCGTACTCTTGGAGATTACTCCAGACCTAGCCACGAGGGCTACAGGAACACCATTGAACTCCCCGAAGGGAACAATGTGGTACCTCTTTGATCCGACACCATCTGGTTGGTGCAAAATGGATGCTCATTCCACAGACTTCGGTCCGAGGATCTAAACCAACACCTCAAGGATTTCTTAAAACTTGTGGACTCACTTGACCTTGACGGTGCAAATAGGGAAAGAATGCGCCTGTGTTTATTTCAATTTTCCCTTCGTGATCAAGCTAGCAATTGGCTTGAACGTCTTCCAGCAGGATCCATCACCACATGGGAGGATCTTACTACTCGTTTCCTTGCTCAATTCTTTCCACCGGGAAGGACCACAAAACTCCGCAATAATATCCTTATGTTCTAACAACATCAAAGAGAATATCTCTCAGAAGCATAGACTTTTTTCAAGGACTTACTCCAAAAAGTCCCTCATCATGGCATCGACCTTTGGCTCCAAGTCCAAATCTTTATGACCATGTCACTCCCGCCACAAGACAAACCATTGACCAATCGGCCGGTGGTAAGATTCGTGACAGAAACGCTGAAGAATCCTAGGCATTATTACAGGACCTTGCCCTCTATGACAACAAAAGTTGGAATGACCCAAAGGATTTCGCTTAGCCGTTCAAGGCAATCTCGTTGCCTCAAGATGTCTAGAGTACATCTGACCGTCGCCTCATCGAGCTCAAAAATCAAGTCCAACTTTTGATGGAAGCTCATCTTGCTCATAAGCAACCTACTCAAGTGAACAAGATCACTTCTTCATGTGAGATCTGTAGTGGTCCCCGCAAGCTTTTGTTAAATATGCATCCTCGTGTACCGACGAAGTGGGAGGTAAGCAGTTCACTATGAACCAAAGACCAAGAAGCTTAACGAAGCCACCAATGCTTGGAAGGGGAAGCCAAACTTTAACTGGGCACACGCCCAAACATTCACAAGCCCACAGAATGGCTCATTCTCCACCTACTCATCTAGTTACTAAATGAAGCTTGAAAAGGCATTAATTGATTTTGACTCTCATCAAGAGAGGAGACTGTCTAGCCTCGGAACTCAACTTGAACAACAGCAAGACAACATGATTAGTAAAATTAGTCTTTTTTGGAAGACCGTTTCTGAAATACTTGATGATACGCCCACTCGTAACACTGCAGGAAACCCCACGGCTCAAATGAATTTCGCATCCACCAACTACCCTACAAAAGAGGAGCTTCGAGGCAAGGGAATCAAAAGCCTATCAAAGTTACTCTCCCCTAAATATATGTCTCAATCATCCTTAGCAGAACAAAATAGAAACCCTTCATCCACAAAACGTGCTCATTTCGTTAATTCAATCATTATTCTAAACAAGGAAAATGAAGCTAAGGAAGAGGGAAGTGTGAAGTCCACTGCAACCGAGAACAAGGATCATAAGATGACAGTTAAAAGCGAAGAGGAGTTCAAGGAAGAAACTGAAGATGAAACCGAAGAAGAAGATGAAGACAACCCAGAATATTTTAAGACTTTCCCCACTATGAAAGAATTAGGGTATCACAAATGGCTTTTGAGAAATCCTAGACCCCCATGGGTAAAAGCTAAGATTAGGACCGGGAACTTGAATAACGTAAAGTTTTCTTGCATGATTGGTCACTTTGAGAAAAAGCAAGCCTATTTAGATATGGAATCACCGGTCAATGTAATGTCCAAACTTCATTATAATTGGATCATGAGTAGTAGGTTGGGACCAAGGAGGAAACCGTCAAACCCTAAGAAAATTTGCAATTTTGTGAGGAGAGTTAGGGGGTTAAAAGTTTTTATTGGGAACTTTACTTACGAATGCGATTTCATAGTGCTTGAGGATACCACTAGTGTCATTGATCATGACCTAGGTTTAGTGGTATTCGGAATACCGTTCGTGGAAGCGACCGGGCTCGTGTACGACATGAAGGAAGGAACAGTCGTGTTTGAAAAAGATAAGGAAAAGATCATGTTTAAATGCCTCACAAAATGGAAATGTCCAAACACATAGATTTTACGGACATAAAAACCGATCGCATACCTCATTTTGTTATAGAAAGTGACGATGATAACAGTAAAAACCCCCACTACTTGGATAGCTTAGATTTAGGACCCGAATACAAGTATGACGAAAATGTATGCAGAGCCATTCGAAGCTTGATAGCCATGAAGGCCAAAAGAAACAAAGGAGAAGTCACGTAAGGACATGTGACTTCGAGTCTAGCTACAAGACTCATAAATAAAGAAAAGCGCTTCTTGGGAGGCAACCCAATATTTATTTTCCCGCATTTAGGAGTGTCTTGTGTTTTAATTCTTCTCGTTTATTCTTTTATGTTTGAATCAATTTTGTAATCATGCTTTGCTTTGTTTTTAACTTCGTCTTATTGACAATCAAAGGTATTTTGCATTAAATAAGTGTAGGGGAAAATATCCGGTTTATAAGAACCAATTCAAACATATTAAATAAATTGTTTAGATTAATTCGCGTCAGTTTTGAGTCATATGATTGTAATGATTAATCCCAGGTTTTATGCAGTGTTTTACACAGGATATAACTAACAAAATTGCGTGCAGGAAATTTTTCAAGAAAAACGAAGAAAAAAATCTTTACAGTGGCTGGAGACGGCGTCAGGATTAATCCTGACGGCGTCACGCCCCCAGCCATGTGAAAATTTGAAAATTTTCAATTATTTTCGAAAAATAAATTGTGCAATATCTAAAATTTGTAATTATCTTGTAAACCTGCAGAAACCTATGATTACATCATCACTTTCATCCTATCTTTACTGCTTTAATAGAGTCAAACCCTAAAATCTCGTTGTATATATATCTATCCTGCCGATTTTATGCTTGGTGTAGTTGTCTTTGTCTTTGATTACAGGTTATATTTGATGAGAAGAAGCTTGGAAGTTCTTAGGAAGTTTCATTAGACGATTCTTGGAGGACGATTTAACCAGTTATCGCATGTTTCTTCTCCATTATTGAGCAAACCAGGGGAGTACTAGTTTCTTTTGCTCTTTTTCTTTTCCCTTTATTCGTTTACGGGTACTTTGTAGAACATTGGAGACAATGTTCAACTTAAGTGTAGGGGAAATAAGCCTTAGAAACTATCCCTTTATTTGCCATTTGCTTGTTCCTTACAATTATGGGTAATATATCAAAACATAGCATAAAAGGTAATTTTAACCAAAATTTTAAAAAAATTATGACACATACCGACGAAAACCGAGTATTAATAGCGTCTCATGGATAGGAATTTATATGACTAGCACAAAAACCCTCAGAATTCCACCGCAAAAATGTGAGGTTCGCCTTAAGATCTATAGGAATTCGGGTATCTATTTTCCATACCCAAGATAGTTTATACCTTTATCTTGTTCGAGTTAAGGTTCGAATGCAATCATATGTGTCTATACCTTTAGCTTGTTATGATGGTCACATCGATCATATAACTATCCCACACCCGTGCTTCACACTCATTTTTAGTGCAAGACTCCCCTAGTACACCCCTCCAAGCCTATCCTTTTTTTACGATTCTCATAATTTTCTGGTTAAGTCGGACTATTAATGAAGAGCATTGTTAACCCTTAAACCAATTGTTATACCTAAATCGCCTTAGCCTACCTTGTATCTACTCGCTTTTAGTACATTATTGTTTTAACCCAAGTTAATTATTTGGTACACGGTTGCTAAGTCCTTATCCTTGTAAATACAGTTTTGGGACGATTGGGATTCATGGTAGTATTCATCTTATGAAGAATTGGGAAAGAAGTAATTCATTACCCCTAATAGAGCTTAATAAGCTCCATGTTATGTTGATCCACCTCAATTCGGGTCATTAGTTAGAATGTAATTATCGGAGAAAGGTAAAAGTTCAGTGTAGGGTGTGTATTATATAAACCCACATAATGTATTATTAATTAGTTTAAGCAATGCAGAACCAAAGTGTAACAAAATTTTTAATAATATATAAAATATATATATATATATTATATAAATAGTATATAAATCATATATGTGTGTGTTGTGTGTGTGTGTGTGTCTTTGTGTGTGTGTGTGTTGTGTGTTGTGTGTGTGAGTGTGTGTGTGTGTGTGTGTTGAGGTGAGTGAGTGTGTAAAAAGTGAAAAAAATGAATGCCTGCCATTTGCTTATGTTTATGTTTATCATAGAGTCAAGAAAAGAAAAAGAAAGAGATTGGTGTAGAGTTTTATAGAGTTTGTATATCTTGTCCGAGTCTTTGGCTTAGCAACCAAACCAGCGTGTATTCGTATAAATAATTAGCTAACCCTTTCACCCTAAATTCACCCAAAAGTCACTCCCCAAATGTATCCCATCCATTTCCGTTTCTATTAATGTTATCTTACACCTACACCCCACAACCCTTTAAAAGACCTCTTTGATAGTAATGATTAATACTTGCGCCTAGCGGTGGAGGTTTGATCCTTTACCAAGCCTATGGTAATTTATATGCTATGACAGGTAATGAGTGTTAATTTTCCGTTTCCCATAGTTGTTATAATTTATTATACACCCGAGAGAAAGAGAGAATCCAAACACTTATGTGAGGTGCTAGTATATACTTTTCGTGCTTTTAATTACGAGGTCTAGAAGGTTGTGTCGTAAACTGCTTTTAAAGAGTAGGTTAAATGACCCTAATCGGTTTTTTTGTTTTTTTTTTTTGGTTTTTTATATGATAATATTCACAGATTCAAACACAACTTGACAAACGTAACGATAATCGGTTTCACAGCCTCCCCGGCAGCGGCGCCAAAAATTTGATTGGAATTCTAAACTATATCTTTTTATATATATAATATATAATAGAATATAAAATATATATAGTAAGTATAATCTAAAAACACAATCAATGAAACCGGGAAGTAGTATAGAATATCCCCGGGTCGTTTATCCCCAACGAGGCTGTGCTGGAGAATCGATACAGTCGGAAGATTGGAGTTTGAATGAGATTAATGATTTGGGAGAGTAGAAAGCTAAATTAATCAATAACAAGCAAAAACGATTGAGAAAAAACCTAAAAATGAAAGCTAAATAACTTAAATCCTAAAACGGGCACGAAAAACGAGGGTTAAAAACCTAAATTTTGCAAATTAAACCCTAAAACAAATTTAAAAGCTAAAATAGATTCTAAATGACAAATAACGAAGTTTAAAAAAAACTAGACTAAAAACGGAGGTCGTTTGACCCAAAAACGAGTCAAGACAAGATCCGTACCCGAGACCCGTTCTTTAAAAATCAAAAGTTTGAAAAATTAACCCTACGAAAGTTTTTCTATTTTTCCTACGTAAATTATGACTAAAGAAAATTTTCTAAAAAAGAAAAATATTTTTTTGATAATTTTTGTATTTTTTATGAATTTTTAAAACTTTTAACGAAATTAAATTATAAAAAATACTAAACTATTTTTAAAAATTCTGAAAAAATTACTAAAATTACTTTATCCTACGACCTACCTAAGAAAAATAAGAAACCCAAAATTCGGCTTATAAATAAGCCGAAAATAAGCTCAAACGAGCTTATAGCTATAAGGGCTAAAACGAGGTTAAATAAATAACCACTTGGGCTTCTAACGTAGAAGTCCCAAGGGCACAGCGGTAAGGGTCTTGGTTATAAAAGAGGTGTATTGAGGGTGAGACCCGGGTTCGAGTCTTGCTCACCCGGGTTTCCCCTTATCTCCTCTTTTTTTTCAAAACTTTTTAAACAAACTTGTTAAGCACATGAAGCTTAACATTTTTCATAACTAGGACTTTTTGAGAATGCTTATAAATAAGCTGGAAAAAGAGCTTTTTGATTGACAGTTTGCTTAAAGTGACTTAAAGGCAAAATGGCTTTTTCTTTTGACTCTTATGAACAAATAAGCAAATTCAGTGGGAAAAAAAACAAGCTCAACTTAACACACCAACATTAAGAACTACTAGGAACAAAAATAAGCAAATGAAAGAAACCCAATAAGCCAGAAGTTGGCTTAAGCACTCAGCAGTACTAACTTAAGAGTTAGTACTGCTAGGGTGAATTTTAAGTCTACTAGACTTGTTAAGGGGCAAGATAAGCTAAGAACAAGGGAAAACTTAATCCTAATAAGCAACTATAACTAAAATCAGCTAAATTCAAACATTAATAAGCACCTAATAAGCCAGAAAAGAGATTAAGCTATATTTCTATACTATGCTAAAAAAAATCAAATGGCCTAATTTGAGCTTAAATTTAAGCTACCTAAAGTGCTTCCTAAGGTCTACAAAGCTAGGACTTAATAAAAGAGCTTATTGGCTTTTTAGAAAAGCCAAAAGCTTGGGCTGAGGCCCCCTAATAAGCTAGAACAGTGGGCTTAAAAATGGTGTCTAGCACCAGGGCAGTTTCAACAAAAAGGTTTTGTGAAAAAGTTAGCTTAAAATAAGCTCTCCAATAAGCTCAAAAACAAGAACTTAGTTAAAACAGATGGAAAGTGCCTTGAAATGAACTTGTGCACAAGTTTTTAGAACCTAAAACTCTGATTTACCCTCTGGTTTTTGAGAATGAAAATGGGACATGTTTTGATCTTTTGAAAAACTAAAAATGTTGACAGAATACCTAACAAAAACTAAGGATCCTAAGGTTTCTACTAGTTGGTTTTGGCACACACAAATGACATCAAAATAGCACTACAACTTAGTTTTTCTAAAGTTTAAGCAAATAAGCTCTTTGAGCTTCTTTTAAAACCACAGTTTTAAGAAACAACTTGGAAAACTTGAGAAACACTTTTAGGACTTAAATTTTTTTGGAAAACAGACTTAAAAGGGCTTAATAACTTAAGCCAAAGTTGGCCAAGTGACACTAACCCATGACATTGCATTTTTGACCCATTTTGGGCTTAACCCAAACACCCCTTTATATTTTAAAAAACGAATTTAACACTTATAAAGACTGAATTAAGCTCTAAGTTTTAAAGTCAATTACTAAGCATGCATCATTAGATAATAAAAAGTGAAAAGCAAAAATAAATAAGCACTTGAAAAAGCTAATAAGCTACCAACAGAAATAAGCTAACTAGACAGTTTTAAGCAATTGGCTAGTAAATGAAATAAGAGCAACTAAAAGGCATTTTTAAGCATCACTAAACACAAATAAGCACAATAAGTCATTAATAAGCTAAAAATAAGCAATGCTACAGTAATTTTTAAGCAAAAATTTAAAGAGAAAGCATACCTTTGATCCTTGCTCAAAACAGGATAAAGTCAACCTAAATAAGCTCTAAAACCTACCCATTAGCTTATAAATAAGCTATACTAAGCAACCCAATGAGCCATCCAAGTTTGCTCATTCATCCTTAGCTATCAAACAGTAACTTTTTTCTTTTCCTTTTTGGTTTTTCTTTTCTTAATTCTTGTATAGTAATTCAAACAGATTATAAAGTGGTTTAAGTGAGCTTTAAAAGACTTAACTTAAGAATTTTGAACAAAAATTAAAACATCAACTGAATTTTCATTAATCTTAAAAATACAAGTACATAAAAGTTGGGCTACTTAAAAACTTAAAACTGAACTTTAAAAAACTACACACTAAGAAAAACTAACTCATGCCACAATGGCTTACAAAAGCTTTTATAGCCAAATAAGCTAGGGTTTGCACTTGCCCTTGTCTTCTTTTTCTTCACTGGTGTGCTTCTTTGTAGACACAAAACCCGTATTGTGTTTGTTGTGAGAGTAGAAACTCAAACAAATCCTGGCCATTGGATTGTCTTGGTGCCCAAGGTCTCAAATCTAAACCCTTGATCAAATTGTGGGAATTAGGATTGCCACCGTGGACAAGGCCATGTGGGGGGTGGGGTTTAGTTATGGTGATGGTTTTGGAGTGTTGTGGGGAGGTCAACGAGGTGGAAAATGACAGGTTTGGGGGGTTATGAATTTGGCGGGAAAGGGGTTAAGAAGATGTACTTCAATTTGAGCTAACCCTTGATCCCTTCTTTTTACTTTCACTGGTTTCTTAGGTTCTTCTTCAACAGTACACCTTTACTCTATTGTCTTTTTAAATCATTACTGGGAAGAGTTGTAGTGTAGTTATTGATTGATAGGTTGCCTAGGAGAATCTTACTACATCTTTCTAATAGCAACTCTTTTCTCCTTAGCATTCTCTTTCCTTCATCTTTTTCAAAGTTGATAGCCAATGGTAGATCTTCATCTATTAATGTGCACGTTGCGAGCAATGAGAATTGTTAGAGTGTTTTCTAGGTACTAAAGTTCAGCAAGTTTAATAGCATACACCAGTAGTAATAACTGGATGCACTAACAACACTAACTCGTCAGTAGGTAGTAGCAGTCTATGAAACTGTCTCTCCTTCAAACATCTTCTATTGTCATGCATTTAAAGTACATCAAAGTCACTATCTTAGAACATTGACTTTGTCTTGTCACTTTCCCTCCCCTGTTTGGATGCATCCTCCTCATTATCAGAAGACTCAACCTGCCTGTATATCCTCCTTCTTGGGTGTGAGATGCTTGACTCTTTTTCTTTTATAATTTCTTGACTCTTTGCTTTAGTTTGAGGATCTCCACAGCTTGTGCATCATTCTCTTTCTCCAAGTCAAGCACCTGTTTTGACAATTTTATACATATAGCCATTAATTCTTTAGTTTCAGCCTCTACCTCATCACTTCCACAGGTGTGTAAAACTCCTATGAGAGGTTGAATCATGGGGTGTAGGTGGTACAGTATCCATCAATTCAAAGTATGTTCCATTGCTGCCCTCCCCTACTTCCCAGCGGTATGACCTTCTGGAGGATAGAGTGGTTCATTGGGCTTTTCAAGCACTCTCTCAGACATAGTCTGAGCAAGAGCAACCCCTCAATGGTTTCTTAGTGTCTGGGATTGCCACCTGTATCCATTCCCATGGAGGATGTCAACATCTAGGCATTGTCGTGGTCTGAGTCTAATTATGTTATCACTGTACCTGTGCTGCAAACCTAAAGCTAACATCAGTAGTGAAGCCCTTTCCACACTGTCTCACCCACCTCTTCATAGACATAACCTCATCTGCATCCATGGTCTCAGAGGCACAACTAGTCTGGAGGTAAACCTTAGTGACCTTTTTGGCTCTCCTATGTTTTTGAGTCTTTCTTTGTTTTCTTTGATATATAGATGGAGATAGGAGTATTTGCTCAATGTGAGGTTCAGTTTGAAGTTCCAGTGGGAAACTGTTGGAGGTGTTTTAGTTTGAAGTGATTCAGTTTAAGGTTCTGAAACATTTGGTTGTGAGGTAGCTAGAGGGGTTTTATGTGGGGTTGGGGTTCAGGGGGTATTGCTGAACCTTCACCCTCAGATGCTTGGTTTTGCACCAACATAGAGTCAAAAGTGGAGTAACTTTTCTTGAATTTTTTTTAATTTTCCTTGATCTTGTAAAGCATATTGTGGATTACACTGCATGCTCCTCTTCTGTTCTTTGAAATATTAACCAAGAGATCAGCAATTAAGGTATCATCTTGAATGAACTCATCAGACTCATCTTGAAAGGTTGAAGGACCAGCTTCATCTTCCACTTCTTTCATTGAAGGTTCAGTACTTAGATTTGCTCCAGCAGTACTTTCATTTACCTCAGCAGTACTTTCATGAACCTCAGCAGTACTTTCATTTACCTTAGCAGTACTTTCATGAACTTGAGCAGTACCTTCATGAACTTCTTCAGTACCTTCAATAACTTCAGCAGTACCTTCAAACACTTGAGCAGTACCTTCATTAACTTGAGAATCACCTGAATTAACATCAACTTCATTCAAACCAGTACTTCCATCAGAGACTTTCTTCCTCCCCTGTTTGAAAGAAGATGATTTCTTTTTATGTGCCTTCTTCAGCTTTTTCTTCTTAGACAAAGTAGCATTAATCTTGACAAAAGATCTGTATTCAGCAATCAGAGGCTTAACTTGCTTCACAAGGATCTTAATCTTTGTCTTAAGCCTAAGAATTTGAGCAGCTTGTTTAGTATTTTGCTTCTTCAGTCTGAGAACCTCTCTAGTTAATCCATAAAGATTAAGATTTCCCTCATTTCCTCCAGATGTCTGAACCTTATCTGTAGGAGTATAATCATTGGGAGAAGTTGGTCTTTCAGAAGCAACTGGACTTGAACTTTTTGCCTTTTCACTAGTTGAAGAATCATCACTATGATGTGAAGATGTAGGGATGTCAAGCTCTTCAGTATGCAATGAATGTTCAGCCCTTACAGCATTAGCAACTTCTAACATATGAGGAGTTAGAGGTGTGAGCTTCCCGGAAAACTTAGGACTACACTTGCTCATAAAGGTAAACACTTTTGATGGTAAAACAACTGTTGGTAAGAAATTTTGAGGTTTGGAAATACCCTCAAGCTGTTTATTCAAGAACAGTTGAATGAACCTAGGATACATCAAAAAGGGCTTGCTATCCTTGAGATTCCTTAACATTCCATCAAAAATCAGTTTAGAGAAGTTGAACTTCTGATTTGTAGCTAGTCCTACCAAAGCAGATGCAATATTTGTCCCAAATTGATCCCATGAAGAACTCTTAGAGCTTAGACAATGAAGTAAGGTATGGACCAAGTATTTCCATTGAGGACTAAAGAGTGGTTTAGAAAAAGAGAGTAGTGTAAGACTTCCCTCATAACCAATATCCCGTAAAGTGTTCCAAATTACCTGATTATCAAAACAGTTAGTGCCATCTTCATCATTAAACATCAAATCAGTACGAACTGAAGCTTCTGACACCAATATCTTCTTTCCAGCTACCTTAGCTTCAATGTGAGCGACTTCATTAATCATACGCACCTTCGCAGTACTCCAAACCAACTGGCCATAGGTGACTAACGGTTCATGATAGTTCGGGCAATAGTGGTTTGTAAGCAACTTAGGCAACACATAAACATGTAAAACTCACGTTAGGAACTTGTGTCCAATTTTAAAAGCAACAATGTTTCTCACCCTAAAGTATAAAGCATTTGAAAATCGGTAAAAACGTGGGGCTATGAACTCACCTAAAGCAAGTGGTGAATTGATAATCAACAAGGAAGAAATAAAGCCGAAAGATCCTACACGCGACCTAAATAAATGACGCGTCTTAGGTAAACGAAAGATAAATGAAACTTGTACGACACGCTTTCAAGAGAAAAGACATCCATATATGTTTGTGCTTTAGTTTGTTTAATAAAGTATGATTAAATAAAATTATAGAGTTTTTCGTCAAGTCTTAGCATTTATCCAAAAATTACTACTTTTAGAAAGTTTCTATTTTAGGAAATTTTTTAGTTTCAAGACGTTAATACCGTCCCCTATATTTGTTAAGTTTCTATATTTTCAAAATGCGCTAACTAACCATAATCGCTTAACTTTCAAGTCCGATCCGCTAAGTTTTACCAAACTTACTATATTTAGTAACTTTATCGCTTTTCCTAAAATATGCTAATGACATCTTCAAATGATGCTAATATATATATATGTGTTACTATATGTTTCGCTAGAGTTTAAAAAGTCAAAAAATGTCCGAATGCGTCCGAAAACCCCTTTTACTATTCACATCAGCACACTATTCATTTGGTTTTGCTGAAAAATGTTTCAAGTTTCATTTGGATATAACTTGGCCGTTTTAAGTCCGATTTTAAAGTGCGATATGTGAAAAACTATCTATTCGAAACAAGCTCTTCAAAAACTACTTTTACGCCTAATGAATACATTTTTAGGTTGCTCAAAACCTCAAAACTAATTCGGATCAGCAACATGTCTTTTCATAAATACTCCCAAAAATCCATCCAAACGCCACAATAGTGCTTATTCTAGCCTAATCCCGATCACTACCAAACCAACCAACAAAACCACACTTAATCTAACCTAATCCCTTCATTTCTATTGTTGCAACACACTTTTCAACTCATCTCACCATAACTTATAAAACAACAAACATAATACTTCTATTTTTATAAAAGTTGTCAAGGGTGAACGAAATTATTAACAGTTATACAATCCAAGACGTAATGATAACTCGAGTTTAACAACGAAAAGATTCGGTTTCTGTGTTGGTCAAAAACACGAAAAATGCAAATTTAAAAGATAAATACCTAAAATTAATATCGAAGAGATTAAAATCACAAACACTTAGAAAATTAAAATATCTTTATATAAGGTCCTAAAATTAATTAATATACCGATGCGGGACTCTTCGATGAAACGTTTTATCGCAGATTTAACCGCTGGTTAACTATACCGGTAACTAGTCAAATTCAAACGTAACAGTAAAAGTCAAAAAGATAAAAATCGAAAAGGTGTAATGTGTTGACCGAACTTTACGGGGAGTAACAGTTCTTCACCGGGACAATATGTTTTTATAGGAAAGAACTAGATCTGATAAAGTTATTCTAATTTAAGTTTTCTCCACAAGCTCTGAACCACTTGTGAAGTCCCAATTAACAGATCCTTCCAGCCAGTATTGCTTAGTTAACTTGATAAATCCAAACTAACTATAAGAGAAACATGAATTGTGAAATACTACAAGTTATGCGAAATCTAACTTGCAATACTAAGAAGAACCATGAATACTAAACTTGAATATATTGATTGCAAATATTCTGCCTAGGTTACAGAATAACTAACTATGAATTTATTTATCTAACTATGCCATAGGGTTCCTTTTATACACAAAGGAAAATCCTAATGGGCTTTACAAAATGCGTATAATGATAATGCATATCTATTCCTAATATATCTCATGCATATCACTTTAGCAGTACTAATTATATAATACTAACATCACTAACTATTAACTAACAGTACTAACTATACTGACAGTACTAAAATTTATACTGGAAGTACTAACTAATATAACTAGCAGTACTAACTACTTAGTCTATTTCTTCAGTCATTAGCAGCAGTATCAATCTTGAACCAGCAGTAGTAAAGTAGTACTGGCAGTAGTAACTCAAAATTTCCAACAATGCTCATCGGGAAGGGTTAAGGTCAATTGGACAAGCTCTCAAGAACATGAGGGGTGAAAAACGAAAGTGAACATGTTGGAGCAACTACTAAGAAACTATTATTATTATTATTATTATTATCTTTCTTGATTAATACATTATATCCTTCTATTATTAGGACTAGTAATGACAAGTGACAATTGCATTTGACTTGGATGATTTTCCCCACTTTATCAACGCTTTATGATTAGCAAAATGATTATGAATGTGACATGCGAACAATGACACTATTTGCTAAATGATGTGCATGCTAGTTTAGGACTACATGTTATTGCTTGAATTAGTGGATTCTTGAATTTGGTAGATGCCGAAATCACTGGACTTAAGAAAAAGGAAAAACTAGAAATTTTCATTCTTCGAGAAAACAATCCCTTTAAATACCCGGCAGCCCCCTAATATATTTGGGAACGCCTGGTAATATGGGACCGCCAACAGGAGAGAAATAAAATTTTGAGTTTACCTCTTTTTCTGTATCTTTGACCCTCCTACCTACATCCTCAAGCCGTCATTTTCCTGTTTGGCTAAACCATCTTTGGCATCCTCTTCCATCCACACCATGCTTTGCTATGTTATACTACCCTTTGCATTATTTAAATCATCAAACTCTCACACCTTACTACCACCATCACCTTTTTCATCATATTCTTCTTCTTCATCAATGTCTTGCTCAAACCACCATTCCAACTTCTCTAGAAAACCAAGAATGTCGGTTAGACAAGTTTGGAAACGCATAACATCCACTCCAAAATCATCACCTCCTTCTCAAAATGACTCACCTCCTCTTCCTCCAAGAGTCTACTTACTATCTACTTCACCACCATCATACAATCCTTTAAGAGATCAAATGATCAATCAACTCCACAACATCTCCACCATCCTTGATTCACACACCAATCCATCCAATGCCTACATTCATGCACTACCTTCACCACCACCACCACAACAAATTCATCCTCCTTTTCATGCTCAAGTTGAATTTCACTCAAGCTTTTGTCATTGTTGTAAGTTTTCTAGACACCAATTCCACTCCTTGAGAAATGAAATCAACTTCATTCACTTTCTTCTAACCCATCCCATACCTCCAACTCATATGTCACCAACCCTTTCTTTTTCCCTTTTTAATTAATCTTTCTCTTATGATTAATCTACCTAAATAATTGACCTTTCATCTTTTGATTATGGCATCTTCTACTTTTCAAAATTTCACTAGTGTAGATCTATGCCTTATTATGTCTCTATGATAATCTACTTTCTATTGTAATGCTTCATACAAATATTGTATGAATTTGTCATTGCTCATATTAGATCTAGTTTTATTTTATGTTCTATGAATGTATTAGTTGCATTTGCTATTGTATGAGTTTCTTGTTGGTTGAATGAAACTCTCTTTTGGATGACTTAAATATAATGTGTTACTTTACAAGATATTTGTCTTGCACTTGTATTTCTAATCTTGTTTTGTAGCACACAATTATCGTAAGATCGATCCATTGGTGCCCCAAACAAGGGGAGCCACATCAAAGGGGAGTCTTGATATCGTCGATTTCCTTCTTCCTACAACAACTCGACGATCATCCTTTTTGAATTCGACAAAAAGAGGGAGAAATAGAACAAAACTCATTCATAATGTGTAACTATTAATTTTATACAAAATGAGTTTATATTTTGTCATCATCAAAAAGGGGAAGATTGTTAATACAAATAATGTCTAAAAACGTTATTTATATTTTTTGACCTCTCAACGTTTTGATAATAACAAAATGTAAAAACATTTACGATAAAATTAAACGTTTACAAATTATTAATCGTAAAATTCCATTTCTAAGATTAGTAATCACATAAGGTATGAACAAACAAATCATTAAGCATGATTAGTGATCAAGAAAATATTTTTCTCTCATCCATTACATTTTTATAAAATATTTTTACAAAATTAATTATACAAGATATTTTCTAATTAAAAGAAATTTTTTATTAAAAACTTAAAATTTAAAATTTAAATTTTCTCCTTAAAGCGAAAGCTTGTATACCAGATACAACCTTTCTCACAAAAAGATAAAAAAGAGAGCGTAGTCTACTGGCGGCCCCCTAATAGGCTTGGCGGCCCCCTTATATATATGGGACCGTCGGGGCCGCCGCCAATTACCGTTGGCTATTTTCTAGTCTAAAATACTGGTCCACCTTGCTAAAATCATTCCTCTATACACAAATTATAAATTCCAACATTTCTCTTCTAAAACTTCTTTCTCTCACTAAAACTCTTGATCACTAACATACTTAAATCTTGTTCAAGTGATCTAATATCTTCTTCTCATCTCTTCCCTCTCATTCAAGTACAAGAGAAGAATACTCGTATTCGTCAAGAAACGAAGTGTTAATTAGTGATCATAACAAATACGAGTATTCGTCAAGAAACGAAGTGTTATAACAAATACACTTAATCGACAAGACTAGCTAGCTAAGTATTCTTAGCAACTAAAGTTTGTCACAGGTCCTCTACTTTTTGTTATGGAGATATGTGTTATATGCTCACTAGAAGTGGCAGTTTATTTGCTTATGAATGGGTCGATTTGTAACTCAGGGACTCACGATTTGTAACACAAAATTGTAGTTAATTAGCTACAAAAAGTTGTAGCTAATATATTCCTATATAAAATTTCATTGTATTAGTATAACTATTAAGTTATAGTTTGGTAATTATACTTTAGAAGAAAGTCAATATCAATAATGGCCACATGCTACAATGATCTAAATTATTAGTGCCAATATATAATTCTATTTCTTAATTTAAACGCTTAATTGTCTTACAACTTGTTTTATTCTTAAGTCTTAACTATATATATTACTAATACTAGATGAGTATCCGTGCATAGCAACGGAATTTTAGAGCGGCAGATAGTTGTAACGATAAAAAAAGTTTATGAGTTATAAACGAAAAATAATAAAAGTTTGAAGATTTGGAGATTAAACACTATTTAATTAACTGAATGGAAATAATGTGAGTTATAAACGAAAATAATAATAAAAGTTTATAGTTTTCATATATAGTTTTTTTTAATTTTTTTAACATTCATAATAGGGTGTAAACCATTTATATATACTATAGATATAAATATACAATTTTTCTCAAACTTAGAAAATGCAGAAACTTGTAAACTCCCATTGATTATATATTTTGACATAGATATGAATGACTGAACTTAATTGATTTTTTTAAGTATAACGGTTCATTTTTATCATAGAATATGCATAAAAGAGAAGATGTTATTTGATTAAATTATGTAAGCAAAGTACAATAAATAAGATAATGGGCATATATAAAATGTTTAAAATGAATTATTTGGAGAGGAAGCATTTTCTGAGATATTTGTTTCTTCTTGTTTCTTTGTCCCAACAAAAAACAATAATAATTAACACGACACATGATCCATGTTCCATGCTCCTTATAGCTTGTAACCAAATTAATGTTCATCAATTTATAACATATTTGTACTTTATATTTAGTTTAATTAGTAGAAAGGCATCTATCCATATGTTATCACCGGCCAAAATAATTACAACTAACAATACAGGATTATAATACAACGGAAAATGATTTGTAGGCCTAAGTAATATAATAAACCTACAAAGATGATTATACAACGTTTGTGTTGGGACTCATAGTTCCTACTTTCATTACAAACTAGATGTGACTGTCCAAACAACTCTTTGGTCCCTTTTGCGATTTAAAAACAAGTCGGCTTTTGCTCTTAAAAGGCCGACCATTGATTTTCTCCACAACGATATGAAAGTTATCTTCGTCTAATTGGATATCTAATACTATGTAATGGTTTTGTTTTTTCGCCCGTAGCTCCTTGCTAAAGTACTAGTATAAATTATCGTTACACAAAACTAATGATTTTTTTTAAAAGATTGATATAATGCTCTTCATAAAAATTTAGACTTTTTTTGATCAAATCCCGTTAGTGACAAAGGGTGTTGCATGGATATGTATGAGTTTTAGCTACGACTAGGGTCGTGGCAAAAAGTATTTGTACGAGTATTTAGTCACGACCTTTTTGCCACGACAAGTCGTACTGGCTAAAACTCTTTAGCCACGATTTCTTGACTTCTAGCCACGACTTCGGGTCGTGGCCAAAACCGTCGATTCTTATAATGCGGCCAAAATAAAAGTTCCATATTTCAAAAAGATATATGTATAGTAACATTGTAGTAAAGCTCATAAGTTTCCATTTCAATAGAACGACATGGTACAATATTCACTCTTTTTCGTCTAAAATTTTATAAAATAATACTTGCATCCATATTCTAAAAGTATAAAGACTGAATTAATTAATGTCGCATTTGACCCAAAAAGTTATACGTTATAAATCTCTCTCAATAATAGGGATACATCCGAGCATGAAATTTATTTTCGAGAGAATTGCAAAAATGGTCCTTGTGGTTTAGCCAATTTGCACTTTTGGTCCGTTGAATATCGAAAGTGCAAAAAATATTCGTGTGGCAAATGTTTGGTTTCACTTTTTGTCATTTGGCAAAGGTTTGGTTCTTTTAGTCATTTACCGAAACAAACACCCCGTTGTTTAGGATGATGATGAGTTTTAAAGGATGATAAATTATAGGTTTGAATTATATTGTTGTTGATAGAGGTGTTTGTGTTTGTTTATAAGTGTGTTTATAAATATGGGAATAAGTGTGTTTATAAATTTGAGAAATAAATTTATGAAGATGATTGAATTTTAATATTAGAAAAAAATTAAAGGAGAAATTAAAAAAGTGATATCAGAGGGGTATTTTAGTCATTTCAGTTCGACAAAAGACTAAAAGTGAAACCAAACCTTTGCCATACGGGCGTTTTTTAAACTTTCGATATTCGGCGGACCAAAAGTGCAATTTGGCCAAACCAGAAAGATCATTTTTGCAATTCTCTCTTTATTTTTCTTCTGATTTAAGATTTAAAATGTAGGGTAAAAGCCATAAATTACCAACGTACTTTTCAAAATTTAGAGTTAAACCCTTTACTTTTTTATTAACACTGAAACCCGAGTACTTTCAAATTTTTAACGGACTTAAACCAAACGTTTGTACCGTCAGTTATTATGTGGCAACGTTAGTCCATTTAGCTAACGATCGCTTTGCATCGTTAGTCATTTAAAAATAATAGTTCTTTATATGATTTTTTACGTTTTCGTCCGTTCTTTTACGATTTCGTCTCTTTTTTATGTTTCCGTCTGTTTTTTTGCGTTTTCGCCCGTTTTTTACGTTTTCGTCCTCTATTTTACGTTTTCGTCCGTTTTTTTTTGCGTTTTCGCCCTTTTTTACGTCTTCGTCCTCTTTTTTACGTTTTCGTATGGTTTTTTTTACGTCTTCGCCTGTTTTTTGCGTTTTCGCCCGTTTTTTACGTTTTCGTCATCTTTTTAACGTTTTCGTCCGTTTTTATGATTTCGTCTTGTTTTTACGTGTTCGTTCGTTTTTTTAAGTTCTCGTCTGGTTTTTTAAAATTTCGTTTGTTTTTATGTTTTCGTTCATTTTTTTACGTTTTCTTCCTATCTTTTAAGTTTTCTTCCATTTTTTATGTTTTAGTCTGTTTTTTTACGTTTTCATACGATTTCTGCCGTGTTCGTACGATTTCGTCTGTTATTTTACGTTTTTTTACGTTTTCGTACGACTTAAAAAAACGAACGAAGATTTAAGAAAACGTGCGAAAGCGTAAAAGAACAAACAAAAACGTAAAAATCAGACGAAATCGTAAAAAAAGGGACGAAAACGTAACAAAATGTAAGAAAGTGTAAGAAACCGGACGAAAACGTAAAAAAACGGGCGAAAACGTAAAAAACGGGCGAAAACGCAAAAAAAACAGACGAAAACTTAAAAAACCAGACGAAATCGTAAAAAAACGGACGAAAACGTAAAAAGGAGGACGAAAACGTAAAAAACGGGGGAAAACGTAAAAAACAAGCGAAAACGCAAAAAAGACAAACGAAAACGTAAAAAACCAGACGAAATCGTAAAAAAGCGGACGAAAACGTAAATAACAAGCGAAAACGTAAAAAATCGTATAAAGAAAATCATATAAAGAACTATTATGGTTAAAGGACTAACGATGCAAAGCGATCGTTAGCTAAATGAACTAACGTTGCCACATAATAACTAACGGTACAAACGTTTGGTTCAAGTCGGTTAAATATATGAAAGCACGTAGGTTTCGATGTTAATAAAAAAGTAAAGGGTTCAAGTCGGAAAATTTTAAAAAGTACGTTTTACCTTAAAATGTATCGATAAAGATAAACTTCACTTTATAGAATGAAAAATCCACTAGACAAATTCAAACAACCCCCGTAGATGCAAAACTTATTAAACCTTCATTCCATTTATTTTCGACTTTTTAAATGTAAAATGACTAAAATCTATAACTTGAGTTTCTATAAAAACATTTACAATATATTCAATCAATAAAATTTAATTCCGAATAAAAGATGGATTTTGTTAAAATGTTTTAACTGGTCAAATGTTAATAAGACCTTCTAAAAAGTTGAAAAATAAAGTCTTATAATAAGACATTTTTAAAAATTTACATTTTAAAAACATATGATATATAATAAATCTCTTATAATAAGATATTTAATTTCTAAAATGGGCCATCCACACCTTGGGTCCTTACAAAAACATATAATCGATGCTTGTCAATCTATATGTTCAAATAAAGTCTATTTGTGCTTTTAGTTGACTTATGGTTGTTCATCGGTTTGGTTATCGGGTTGTTCATTTGTTCACTCGGTTAGTTAGGCTAAAAATATTTTTTGATATAACTAAAATTTGAATTTGAATTCGATTTGATTTTAGAGTTGACACAATACAAATAACCTAATTTACATAGTTAAAATTTAGATGTATATAACTAGTACCAACTAAACCTCTAATTTGTTATGATTAAATTATAATTTAATTAATTAAAACTTTAGTATTTAATATATCAAGCGTGTATATGATAAACACATATTAGCAAAACATTTTTTTTTTTTTTTTGAACAGCGGATTTTATTAAGAAACTAGCAAGAAGCTAGAATTACAGAGAAATCAAAGAATGAAACAATGAAACAATGCATAAAAAACATACTTTTACATATTGAACCCTTTTCTTGAATTTAGATCAAAATTCATTTAAGTATAGCACCCAATAGACAAATTCAATGAACCATAATAAATCAATTTCCAAATTATGTTGATCTAAAGGTCGACCATAAATTAGAAATCTTGAATTTTTCACTTCTTTTACCCCATAAATTTGGAGTAAAATTCCTTTATTTGGGTCAAAAA